>AUXL01000114.1:0-19709 GCA_000482185.1 Angomonas desouzai | reverse complement strand
ACTCGGCGCATTTGTGTTCTTCTTGGGATTGGCATTTGTGACAGTTGTCGACTCGGCACTCAAAAGGAGGGCAAGCGGTGACGCCGCCGTCGATCGTGAGGGTGAAGTCTAATTCGCATTTCTGGCACGTGTGGGGCAATTCGGTCGTACACTCCTTGCAGTTCTCCACCAGACAATCCATCGGCTCGCAGGTGGCGGTGGACGACACCAACTGAAAGTTGGGCTTGCACTTCTGACACGTGTTGGGAAGCTCCGTCGTGCACTCCTCGCAGCCCTCCACCTTGCACTCCATCGGGATGCAAGAAAAGGTACCGGGTTTCAGTTGGAAGTTCGGCTCACACCGTTCGCATCGCGACTCCACCTCCGTCACACACACCTCACAGTTGGGGGACTGGCAGGTCATCGGGGAGCAGCTGTAGTCTTCGTAGTTGATCATGTGGTTGCCGTCGCACTTGCTGCACTTGTGTTCTTCATTGGGCTGACAATCGTGACAGTTATTGACTCGACATTCAAAGGGACGGCAAACGGTTTTGCCGCCCTCCACCTTGAGGGTGTGGTCGGTTTCGCAGGTCTCACAGGTGTCCTCCTTCTCCGTGACGCACGCCGCACAGTTCGCCACCTTACACTCCATCGCGACGCAGCTGTGAGTGCTGGGGTCGATCTTATAGTTCGGCTCACACTTGATGCAGCGCCCCTCGCTCTCCTCGCTCTCCTCCAGGCAGTGCTCCAGGCGGTCATCGTAGTTGCCGTAGTAGGGGGAGCTCGAGGGATCGTACACCACCGTGCAAGAGGGGAGGTAATAGGTGTCATCGGTGTTACACACACAGGCGGGGACCCACGTGTGGTCGGTGGTGTTGGCGTACGCGGTTTTGGTCGGCGAGCAAAGCGCTTTGGTAGGGCCGTTCACCGACTCGCCGCCCACCCAAGATTCCTGAATGATACCGTGCTCGTTGACCACCACCTGGGCCGACAGTCCAGCGTTAATAAAGGCCCAAACTGTATCGTCCAGCTTGGCCCCTTTGACCGTCACATTGCCACCAAAACAGTTGTCTGGGTTTTTCGCGGTGTATTGTGGGCCCAGATACCCGTCGGTTCTGTTGCTGAGTCCTTTCTCCGTGAAGATGTCCAAAATGGTGAAGCGGCCGCGACGGGAAAGAATGAGAGGAGTGATGATTTCAAAAAAGTAGCCGTCGGTGGTGATGTCGAAGAGAAACAAAGAGCCGTAGGGGGCAAGGTGAATACAATTGCTGTTGTTTTGATTGGAGCGGAAAAAGGGCTGTCCACCCGTGATGAGGATATGGGAGAAGCGCAGGAGACCGTCGTACGAGGTACTGACACGCCATGACCACCACTCCACCTCGAATACCGCCCCGGTGCACTCTTTGCAGGAGGCGTAGTCAATGGCAAAGACGCCGGACTGGACATGGAAACAGGAGTAGTACGCTACCTCAGCGTCGGTGGCGTAGCCGCCGTATTCTATGATTTCACGAGCGGAGGGGTAGTAGACCAACGTACACTCGGGGTTGCTGAGGTAGATAATGCTGGACGCGTAGTTCGCCACCGTTCGAACCACGAAAAAGCCGCTCTTTTCATGCACTTGGAATCGGAGATCCTTGCCGCCAAAGAGCAGGACGGGGCCGTAGGGGCCCTCCGGCAGCCAGTCCGCCATGGTGTCCTCCACGAACACAATCACACCCGCAAAGACAGCGAAGTAGGTAAAGTCAAAGACAGGGCGAGAGGTCGTCATCGTGGCCGTCGTGCGGCGGAAGCGAAGATTCGAGCTGGCGGGGAAGAAGCCGCGCACGGTGATGGTGCCGTCGATCAGCGCCGCACCGTAGACCGAGAGGTTCAGAAGGGCCACATCGGAGGCGGGTACGTAGGCGTCCAGATTCGAGAACCGCAGAGTGCATCGAATGACCTTGGCGTCAACGACAGTAAATTGGACCGGGGTGGAAGCCATGGTAGAGAAGTTATACGTCTTGTCGGCACCAAAATAGGTCCGCTGTAGTTCCTGCGAGGAACTGATCTGCTCTACTGTAGCCGCCGCGTGGGGAAGGAGGCTGGCCAGGCACAGCAGAAGGGTGAGAGGGAGGGAGTACACCCACCGGGACTTGATTAGATACATTTGGAAGAGAAAATAAAAATGAGATTTAAAACACACACGAAAAAAAAAATGGAAAAAAAAGGTAAACTTGGTTTGAGGAACAAGCCTGAAATACTTTGAAGGCAGAAGGAGGGAAAGGGAAAAGTAAAAGACGAGCACCGTTATCCCCGTTAGACATACAAAACAAACATGTTCCCACACAAGGGAACAGCAAACAAAAGGAATCGGGACATTTTTTTTATAGCTTATATTTCAATGCACTTAGTAATGTACAAGTAAATAGAAACGGTCAGTGGTTTTCCTCTTCATGCCTATTCACTGTCGCTGTCACCGTCGGAGGAGGTAAGATCCGTCGCATCGGTATCGGAGGAGGACGCCCGCTGTTTTCTGCTCGAAATAGTTTTATGATAGTGATAATAGTACTCCTGATTGTTTTGGAGATCATTATTTTCTCCACAGTGACAAGGACAGCTCTCAACGGGGCACTTTTGGTGTTTCGAGAACCACTCCGCGACGTGCACGTAATGCCCTCCATGCAAGCACACCGTACACCAACAGTAATTGTGATTGTTGTTCTTATTCTTCAGATTACTCATCTTCATCTTGTTGTTCTTGATCTCGGAGCTCTTCAAACGCTCTCCGCAGACAATGCACAGAGGGGTCTGTCCGTGGTGGCAGTCGGGGTTACTACAACTGTAACAGGCGCTGCTCTCTTTTGCGGGGGCGGCGGTGGTGGTCGCTGAGGCCAGAGCGTCCCCCGCTGTGGTCGCCCCGGCGGGAGGGGGGACCGAGAGGAGGTGCCGCATCATGTTCTTGCTGCCCATCCCCCCAGGCGCACTCGGGGAGGCCGCCGTCGCCTCCGCGGTGAGGTCGGTGCAGAGCTGCGAGGGGGTGAGGTGCATGGGCTGGCCACAGTTGCACTGCAGGAGCACCTCTCTCTCCTCACTGAGGTGGGGGAAGTGGTGGAGCAAACGGAAGGAGGTCTGGGCGAGGAAACCTCTCTGGAGGGGGGGCGGGGGGAGGGGGGGAGGGGAAGCGGTCGATGGCGCTCACGGGGGAGTACAGCCTTGCCGCCCCGTCCCCGTAGCGAGCCGCGAAGAGCAGTTCCCCCTCTCTCTTGGCCCGACGCTCGAGCACCTCAATCCCAAAGAGGGACTCCAGCGAGGACTCGTAGTAGTGATCGGTCTCTGCCAGATGATGAAAGTAACGGTCTTTCCAGTAGAGAAAGGTGCCGTTGGGGGCGGGGGAGGAGGAAGAAGGGGAGGGCGGGGGGAGAGGGGCCCCGGCGCTGCTGTGCGACCGGTGACCGCGCTTCCCATGCGAGGCGTGGCGACTGGTGGAGGACGAGGACGGCACGGTGGCGGCCGCGGTCGCACTGCCAAAGAGGAGCAAGTAATAATAACAGCTCTGGATATCGCCGCTTTCGTCGAGGTAGCGCTGGAGGGCGTTGTTGTCGTTTCCTAAGCCCTCTACCGCAGCAGTCAGAAAGAGAGAGCACTGACTGAGACTCTTTTTTTCACTGTTTGCGGGAGGCTCACTCTCGGGGTGGCGAAGGGGAGGTAGCTCCCCACTGCTGCTCCCGTCGCTCCCCCTTCTCCCCCCATCCCCCTCGGATAGCAGAAAGGAGCAGGCATCGGTGTACTGCTGCTTGACCAGCCACTGTAAAAAGTGCACGAGGTGTTTCAGCTGCTGATTGCAGTAACGCTCGGTGAGTAGCAGACCGGTGAGCAAGCCCACCTGATCCGTGACCCCCATGGGAGGAGCGGAGGGGGCGGCATGGAGAATGTACAACATCTTTTTTGCGAGTTTCAGCTGGTCCTCCGGGGAAAGTCTCTCGAGGGATAGTTTGTTGTGCCGCCTCCGTGGTGGGGGGACCTCCTTCTGCTCCGTGTGGGGGGCGGACGGGGTGGAAGCCATTAGCTCGATGAAATAAAAAGAGAGGGAGAGCCAAAAGGTGCAGTGGTCATTGGACTCGTAGGCGATCGTTTTTTCTGTGGTGGTGTGTTCGTCCTCTTGCTCTTTCTGTTTGTCGGTGTTGGTGTCTTCTTCCTCCCTTTCCAGTGTGGAAAGTAACATGGAAAGGGATCGATACAAGATGAGGGTATTGTGATGACGCCCACTGAAATGACTGCCGCTACCATGACGAGTCTCCCCTCCCGCAGAAAAGGAAGAAGAAGAATGGGGTTGGGTAAAGCACCACAACAGCTGCTTCGCTTTTTTCAGTTGATTCAATACAATAAAGATAAACACCCGCCGCTCCACCATTTCCTGTACACTAGATAGGCCTAAACCGTCCCCGGGGATGAGGTGTGACGCGCAGAGATCCGCGGGAGAGAAGAAAGCGGTACCAAACATCCCCTTCTCGTCTGTTGGGTGCGGTGGAGCCCCGTGGTGGTCCTCCTCTTCTTCTTCCTCTTCCTTCTCCTCCCTCTCTGATATCCAGCCCATACTCTTCAAGATGGTGTTCCTCATCTTGCCAATAATGCGAAGAGGGGAGAGACAGGGCTGGAGATGGGGGTTCCCACCGGGGTGGCCGCCCCTGGACGGCGGATTGCCGTTGGCACCGTTCGCAGCAGTATTGTTGTTGTTGGGGTTATGGGGAAAGGCGAGAGGACGGACGGTGCCCGGCATCCGGAGGGGCCCTACGCCGTATAGCGGAGCAGCCGCATTCATGACACCGCCGCCACCCCCACTGTCACTTCCCACCGCCCCACCGCCGCTGTTTCCAATGGGGTTAAAATTCATTCTCAAGTGCGGCGGGAGATGACTGAGATTGGGGGCGTTCGTACTACCCCGATTGCTGTTTTGTAGCGCCGAAACTCCCCCCTCCTCTCGTCGTCGCTTCTCTTGCATGAGGTTTTCGATAAAAAAGGCGTCATGAGGGCCTATCCGTACACTCTCCGCGGAGTGCGTGTCACCTCCTAGTTCTCTCTCCCGCATTTGACGCTCCACCAACAGCAGCTCGAGAAGGCCAGGAGTGACTTTAGTTAGCGGTAGCACTGTGTTTTCTTTTGAAGCGGCGTCACTGTTCGCCTCGGAGGGGAGGGGGTAGAGAGCGGCGGTGATGGTTTTGGCGTAGTAAAGTAAAAAGTAAAACTCTCTGTCCACCCCTTCCCGTAGGAGGAAGAATAAGAGAGTGGAGATGACATTGACCTCCTCCTCATGGTTATGACCACCGCTGGTGTTACTGTTATTGCTTTGAAGAGGGAAAGAGAAGAACCCCTTTAGGGTGCGGGATCGCAGGAGTTGTGACCGGCGAAAGGGGACCACGTCACCCGCCCCCTTTCTCTCCTCTTCGTTCCTTTTTACTTGAGGAGAGGTACGGAAGGTAAGGAGGTGGGGGCCTCTGCTGGTGAGGTAAGTGGCGGGCGAAGAGGCTGTCGCTTCCTTAAGGAGCGCCACACAGCGTGAAACTCTCGTCACTCTGTTTTTCGGAGGGCGCTTTTGTTTCTCTGTCTCTTTTTGATTATCATTTTCATTCCCGTCCTGTTTCACAAGTGAAGGCGGGAGCGGGTAACGTATGAGAGAAGGGGCGCTTTTAACGGCGTTATTATTATTCTGCTGCACATTGTCTTCCTCCTCTTCATGTACTTCTCTCTCGGAGAGTATCACCACATCGTAGAGTGGTTCACTTGCCTTTTCCTTTTCCTTCTTTTCAGCGAGGCTCTCCAGATCTATCCACCCGCTCTCAAAGAGTCTAGGTCTCTCACCGTCCTCGCCATTCCCCCCGTCAAATTTGCCGTTCTTCCGCATCAAGCACTGAAAGGATGGAACGGAAAGAGCTGTTCCCGAGAAGGGAAAGACAGGTCTCCAAAACGTACCCCCATCTTCTTCACCATCCTCCGTGTCGCTGCAATCGGTGCTGGTGTCCATATCTTCGCCTAGACTCTTTGCCTTTCGTCGTTCATATCGAAGTACAACATCAGAAAAGTCTACACCAATCAACTTTGTCCCTTTTTGAACCGATAAGAGGAATCGAAACGGAATGTCATCGGTGTCTTCACTGTGAAGGGCAGAAGGTTGGCCATTGCACCAGGACAGCAGAAAGTCCCTTCCTCCACTGGTGTCACCCTCGGTGGTCGCTGCGTGAGGAATGCAGCGATGGAGGATCGGTTTTTCCGGACAGCCCAAGTCCCACACCTGAACCAATGTAGAGGAGGAAGTGGCCCCAGTGGTGACCACATAAGGCCGCTTCTGACGGTGAGGACGGGAACCTCCTTGGTAGCCGTACACTGTCTCTGCCACACACGTCCCCTTCTGTGGAGAGGGAACCTGCTCCGAGAGTGGGCGGTGCTGTCCCAAGAAAAAAGATGGCTGACGCTCTCTGCCTTTGAGCGGTATGACTTCCACTTCATAAAAGGTTTCCTCTGCGTCCCTCCCTTTCATCGAAATCACCAAACAGTCACTGCCGTCGTCCTCTTCTTTGGTATGTGGATCCCTACTGTGTGGCACAAAGGTCAATCGCTTCACCTCAACACACGTACTAGATAGGGAGTGGGAGAACAAGAGGGACGAGGAAAGGTCTGTCTCTATCGTGGTAGGGTCGGAGGAGGAGAGAAGAAAGGGAGCCATGTCCATCACCGCCACTGTATGACGGTCATCTACGAGGAGGTGAAGTGCCAGGAGGGAAGGGCACTCGGAGCCCCACGCGGAGTAGTCCCCCACCTTTACCTTTCTCCCCTCTTCTCCTTTTATGGTGGTGAAAAGGGAAGCAAGTGAGGAAGCCAAAGGAACTAGTTGAAACGATGGTGGGTCTCTTTTCTCACCACGGCTATCGGGAAGGAGACGGTGATCCCCGTACACACCGATATAACTGGAACGGCACTCCACCCCTTCTTCTAATGTAACACAGAATACTAACTGCTCCCTTATGGCACTCACAGAGAGAGAAACAACTCGCACTGTGTCGTCTGCTTCACTACCACTACTGTCTTCTTTCTTTTGGAATCGATGGGAAAAAACAGGTTCTAAAAGACGGTCCTTGTGAAGTGAATGAGGAGGGGTATTAGACTCCTTGTCAGTGTCGTTGATGTAGACGAGGACGGTATCCTTCACCGCGGCCACCGCCACGTACTCCAACACTGGGTGTTTCCACATCATGCTGATGTGTTTTTTTTTCTAAAGTTATTTTTCTTTTTTTTTTTTTTGTTGTGTGTGGTACAACGCTTTGTTTGTAAAGCCTACAGTACCTGTGCTAAAGAGGTAAAAGGGAAAAACAGAGAGAGATGAAAAAAATACAGAAAAGAAATCTACAGGAAACCCCTTGGATAATAAGAGCTCCAGAAGTCACCCCAAGAAACAAAAGAAGAAGTAAAAGCGTTGATTGCGTCTATATAGGTTGATAAAAGAGAAAAAAACAGATTCACAAGAACGATGGGCAGTGGTGTGGTTATCACGATCAGTCCGCCTTGGATTTGTTAGCACTAGAGGGTACACTACTGCGACGGCTCTCCTCCCTCTGCGGGGTCGCAGAGGCACTCGGCGGAGGAGGAGAGGCGGCGGTCTCGGAAGCCGCGGCGATGGGAGAGACAGACGGATGGAGGGGTTCCTCTCTCTTAGGGGTGACGTCAACAGAAGGCGTAGGGGCCTCCTTGGGCTGCTCGGGGGCCTTGGCGGGCGAGGGTGACGCCGAAGGAGGAGGGGGGACGGCGATACCGTTCTCCTTCAGCAGATGAATAAGAGTTTGGGTGTATTGCTTCTCCCGTCGTACCTCCCCTTGCAGTTCCTGCACCAGCGCCTCTAGCTGCTCCCGGAGAGAAGGGTCCGCGTGTCGCCGCTGCTGCGCCATCCGCTTCTCCAACTCCTCCGGTGCAATATTATACTTGTCCTCCTCATCGCTGAGGTTACCCTCCGGCTGGAACTGTACCATCTTGTTCAGTTCCTCATTGCCCTGCATGATGGCATCATCCAGGTTGGACATTAAGTGGCTGGTGGCGCTGATAAACTTCTTGGCGAGTTGATGAGGGAACAATCCCTCTCCTTCTTCTTCTTCTCCATCAACGCCCTCACGAGTGCTATCGGTGGCATTCCTTTTCTTTTCCTCCTCCTCCGCGAGCTCGGCGGCCTCTTGCTGTCTGCGCTCACGGGCCTCATGGAGAAGAAGCGCTCGTAGCTGAGCCAGACGGAAGAAATAACGATCAAAAAACACATCCTCTGTTAAGGCTTTGGTGTTGTTACTATTGTTGCCCTGTCCTCTTTCAGGGGTCACCGTGGCGGACTCTCCGGCCGCTTGGCTGTCCTCTTCCTTCTTGGCGGGGGTACTCTCTTCGGAGAGCAGATGCTCAAATTTCTTGTTGGGGCTTCCCTTCCGAGGGCTCACCGCCTCCCCTACAAATTCAATGTACTTCTCCAACACAATTTCATTGAAATCTAACAGGCGTTGTCTAGCCTCATCGAAGGGTTCATTTTCGTAGCCACTTTTTTGACCTTCAGTAGCAGAAGGGGGATGGCGACTTTGGACTTGCAGAGAGCTCAAAGGGCTTTGTTGGCTCCACACCCGAAATACCTTTTCTTCCTCCTCGGTAAAGGGCAGCAAATAGGTATCATCGTTGCTTTGAAAATCACGGAGCGCCCTTTCTGGTATTCTCTGCGAGTACATATTTTCCTTTCCTTCCTCATTCGTTGAATCATTGTTGTTGTTGTTATTACTGTCTTCATGGTTGTCTTGGTTCATCACCTCATCACCGGCGTAGAGCTCTCCCCTTCCTACCACGTCATTGGCAATTTTGTTGACCAGAGAGAATAAATTTTCGGACTCCGCGGTGAATTCTTTCTTGAGGCTCTCCGTGAATTGAGAAAAATCTTTTGAAAAAGCGGACCACATTTTTTTCTTTTCTTTTGTGTAAAACACTTTACGTGTAATTTTCTCCAAATTAAAGAAAAGAAAAAAAGAAATGAGGAAAGGTCCATTGAAGCAGAGAAAAAAAAAAGTATAAAAGATGACTGCCCCTCTCGGCGCAGAAAAGATAAAATATATAAGAATAGTGGGATACGGCAGCACAAAGCAATAAAGGTGGGGCCGGTGAGGGGCAAGTGTTGCCTCCTTACATGCCGGCGGTAGAGGGGAGGTAGGCCTTAATAATCATCTCGTAGTTCATCAGCTCCGGTGTCGTGGCCCTCAGCCGGACCGCCTCCACCATCAACGGCATATCCTCCTCGATCGAGAACACCTCCGCCAGGAAGAGCAGCACATGAAAGTCCGCGATCTTCTCCACAAAAGGTTTATCCTTTCGCTTGGGGTCCTGGAAGAAGGCGTCTAGATTTTCAAAAGTGGGGGGCTCCATACCTGGCCGGTTGCGCCGGACAAATAGATTCGATACTATGGTACTCGCGAACTGCTCTACCGCTATGTAAGAAGTAAACCAACGCGTGTCCACGAGGTGACTGGGCTCCTCGGAGACGTACTTGGTCTTGCCGTTGAAGGCGTCCACCTTTTCCTCCGCGATTTCGAGGCGTGTGTCGCAGAAGATGTAGCGGGCGATCTCTGGCTTCATGAGGTGCTGGCTGGCCTCCACCTCTTCCGGCACATCCACATCCACCACCTCCTTCTTTGTTGTTTTCGAGAGAGGAGAGGTGGCCTGCGACGACGACCGACGGTCTCCGGGGTTTAATATATTCTTGTTCTCCGTTTTGGTCTCCTCCTCCACCACCTCCTTTGGCTTCCGGTTCTCATGCAGCTGGGCGAGGCGATAGTAACTCTGGCAGAGGGAAGAGGACTGCCACGCATGGCACTCCATCACCCCAGTCGTATGATTGGGGCTGACGGTCAGCAGGACACACTCCTTCCCATACTTGCACTGCTCCCGCGCAATCAGTAACAACTCCCGGCTGCCTAGTTGGATCGCGTCCGGGTTGCGAGGGGGGTGAGAGCAGATGGCCCCCACACGACGCAAACCCAAGAGAGAGGCCACACGGTCAGCAACAGGGAGAAACCGATCCGGCTGCTCCTCAAAGGAAAAGGGCGTACCGGTCTGCTCGGGCTCATAAATAGAGTGCACCTCAATCTCCTTGGCGACGGGGTCGTACTTGCCGTAGAGGTAGCCAAACCGCTGCAGCTTTCCCTCCCGCTGCTGAATATAACTCTGAAAGATGTTGAGCGAGGAGGCGTCTGCCTTCACCTTGAGGGTGTGCGCGGCCTCCCACTTCACAGTCTTGGAGGCCACCACCTGCCGTGTCATCTCGCTCGTCATCACGCTCCCCTCCACAATGACGCTCCCCATGGTGTGGAGCCGCTCGGGGTGGTGGTACTGGCCGGTAGAGGAGCAAATGCTAACGGACTTGACGATGGTTTCCCCGCAAGTGGGACACACCTCGGCGTGGGGTTTGTCCTCGGCTTTGAGTTTTAAATATTGTTGGTGCTTTTCGGCACGCATCTGACGTAGGGCGTCCATATTAATATGGGAAACACTTTTGTTGTTGTTGTTGTTGTTTGTAATAAATACGGAAAAGTGGTGTTTTTTTGTGACTAATTGGTAGGAGAGGGAAGTTGGTGGTAAAAGAAGGAGTGAAAAAAGGGATATAATAGCCTTGACAGCTGACAACGAGTATCACAATCAAAATAAATAAAAAGAAAAAAACACTGTGGTTGTTTGTATTACTCTGACATACGGGTTTTATATTTTTTTAAACAAAGGGTATGTGTATGTATGTATGGGTGGTGGTGGTTATATCGTTATATCTGTTTTCTTTCCCTCCTCTCACACCTTATTAGGGACAGAAGGCGTAGGAGTCCTCCCCCTTCCGCTCCACGTATCCCCTCATCACTAGTGTCTCCATTACCTCTTTAAAGTCGGCGTTGGTGATGGTGAGGGAGGGGAGGGCCTCCACCACGGTGTCAAACAAGGGCTTATGGGCGAGCGTTTTCTTCTTTTTTAGCCAATACACCGCTTGCATTTCAATCTTACTTAAGTGACTCTTTCGCTGACGCTTCAGCTGCTCCTCGGTGAGGGTGTCGCCCTCGGTGTCCAACTTCGTCCGCTTCAGCGCGTGATGATCGCTCGCTCGACCGCTGGAGCGAGGAGCGGCCTTCTTCCTCTCCGCGGAGGCCTCCTCAAAGTTATAAAACTCATCCAAGTCGTCCTTCATATCATAGTAGAGATAATTTTTGCTGTTTAGGAAGGCCTTTTCCTCCTCCTCGCGGTACTTCTCGGAAGCGGCGCCATGGACGAGGTCGAAGAGGGGGGTCTGCTTCACGGCCAGGACCCATTCCTCGGAGGTGGGAAGAGAGAGAGGAGCAGGGGGGGCGAAGGAGCGGGGATTCAGTCGGAGGCGGCCGGTGAACTCGGGTGGGTAGACAGAGGGGTCCATCTCCTTCGTCTCCGGGATTTGCTCGAGCAGGCCCCACGACGGATGGGTGAGGCACTTGATGTCGTTCAGGATGGACTCGGGGACGGGGTTGGGGTAGTCCTTCCTCTCCCCTCCAAAGTAGGCCAGCAGCAGTTCCCCCGTGTTGACCTCGCCGTCTATCGTCATCTCATCAAAGAGGAGGAGGAGTAAGCCCTGGGAGAAGGGCACCCGCAGCGTACCGCATGGCTCCCCTTTTCCATCGAGCATCTGAATATCACAGGTGGAGAGGTGGTGCTGCCATCGGAGAAGGCGTTTCTTGTACTTTTGATTGAAAAAGTCGTTCACGGCGTCGTAGTAGAGGCGCATTTCGCTGGCAGCGTTCGCAAGGGCGCGGCCAGGGAGACAGCGAATGGGATTCCCCTCCAGTTCCGGAAGAAACGTCTCTCGACCAGCGGGGAGGGCGGCATCCGCATTAGAGGGAACACGGACGCGAGGGCCGCAGAGGGCGTCCATAAACGCCTCTGGAAGTTTGTCTCTGTCGCTCTGCGCCGAAAGCATCGCCGTGCGGTCCATCACTCGCCAGTAGCCGCTCGTTAAGAAGAGGATGGAGTGTTGACTCAGATCACCCCGCGTCGGCTGCTGTTTACGGTATTCCGAAAACTTGGACATGAACTGGTTACTCTCTTCCCCCATGTCACGGAGCATCCCCTCGAATTTGCTCGTCACCTCCGTCCCACAGGTCGTCTTGAGAATTTTCATAAAGTGCTCCTCCGCGGGGAGAGAGTTGACCCGGTCGGGGCTGAGTAGTCGCCTCGCCAAGTCGGACCAGTAGATAATCTCAAAATAGTGCTTGTTGGGGAGGAAGGAGAAGAGCTTCCCAACGGTGTTCAATATCTCCTCCACGCTATACTCCTTGACTAACTCGCTGTCTGGTTGCGTCTTTTGCAATTCCAGTTTCTCGGCCTGGAAAAGAGAGTGATTCGTTTCTGCGCTCTCTAGAAAATGATCTAGAAAGAGAGCGAGGCGCTGGCAGAGGGTGAAGGGACGGTTCGCGAGAGACTTGTGAAGGGCCTCATGGAGCTGCAGGGTGAAGTGGCGCTCCTCCTCCTGAAAACACCGCTCGATGGCGTGTCCGCCGACACGGATTAAGTCATTCAATAATTTCACCGGCGTGAAGAAGCCTGTCCCATCCTCCCTTATTCCCATCACATCTCGAATAAAGTGAAAACTCTTCATCTCCATAAACTCCCGGAAAAACGTCGCGAGCGCGGTCTTGGTGGAATCCTTGTTGGAGAAAAACTTCCATATGAGCCGTAGCGTGTGGTAGTCCTCCTCGAGGTAGAGCAAGGCCTCGAACTGGCCCCGTACCAGCACCGGCCCATGCGTCTCCACCAGCTCCTGCTCTACAATTTGCTGCACAAACTCATTGGTGGAGGGCGCGGCAAAGCACATCGTGCACCGCTCCTCCTCCGCCTTCAGCTGATACACCACATAGCGGAAATACGTCACACAAAGGGTGTTGGCCTGGAAGAGACGCGCTGCGACCTCCTGATAGTAACGGTGGTAGATCTCCTTCACTTGGGGCTGGTACCGCGTCCGGTACTGATCCATCTGTACGAGACACTGGGAGAAGAAGTACAGCTGACGGCGACGGATGCGGGTGTCAAAGGCCAGCGGGGCTAGAGCGGCGTCCTCCTCAGGGGCGCCATAGGGCAGACGGGAGTCGGGGTAGCGGTACTCCGCGACGTAGCAGCTATCGAAGTGACACATCTGTCCCACATTGCCCGCTCCGCTGGGGTCTAGATGGCGGTCGAGGGTGCGGAGGCGAGGGGGGTAGTAGGAGGGGGTGACGCGGTCGAGGAGGTCGGGGGTGGGCTCATTGAGGGCGAGATCGGCCTGCAGAACCTGAAGAGCGCCACTCAGCGCGGCGTCCACCAGCGAAGGGTACTGCTCCAGCACCGCCGTCACACAGGCCTCGCCGAGCTGGGCGATGGAGTAGCAGTGCGTCGCCGGGAGGTCCTCCTCCTCTACCACCCCATGCCGCAGGTGATGGGCAATGATACGGCGGAAGTAGAAGCTGAGCCAGTGGTCATACCGAGCCCACACCACTCTAATCTCCTCAATGACCGTTTGGAAACGATGGAAGAAGTCTTGAAGCACGTAGAAGGAGTGCTTCTCCGAGTCCGCTGGCGGGAGACGGGAGAGACGGTCGGACTGCTGCCGGAGATACACGTTGGCGGCGCACTGCAGGGCGTGGGAGAGATAGTAATACAGATGGCACGGATACAAATAATCCTTTCCAATGGTGTAGTGATCCACATCACGGAAGTGGTCCTCATGGTTAGCATACGCCTTATGATACGCCTCACACTCCCTTTCCAAAACATTGTCGATGCGCTGGGCGGTGGTGGTGGGGCGTCCCACCGGTGCGGAGAGCGCGTTACTATTACTATACTCATTCACCTCTCCCTCCTCTGCGAGAGGGGGCGGGAGTTGGGTAATGAAGCGGATCGCATCGGTCGCCCGCTGTGGGGAGTACTTTTCGAGACGCGGAAAGACTAAATAGGTAGCAGCATCCATCTCTTCTATATTTCTCTCTTGGCCTGGGGGTGGTGGGTGCACCATGCAGAAGTCGTTCTCGATCACCGCGGTCGCCTCCCTCTCTCCTACACTGTCGAGCAACGAAAGACACCGCTGTAGCATCTCCTTGAGGGTGGCGTCGTGAGAGACAAGGGCGGCGTGGTGACGCTCCCTCGCGAGGGCCTCTTTCTTGGGGTCCTCCTTCAGCAGTGTGATCTTGAGCGAGGGGCGGGTGAGGGGGGCAAAGGTGTAGCTGGCCATGGACAGGGTGATAGTGACTTTGTCTGTTTATGATAATATAAGGGTGATTCTGCTAACTGAAATTATAGAAGAGGGGATAAGAGATTGTTTAATTAGATCAAGATAAAAACATAGTAAGAGAGACAAAATGATTTAGAGCAAAACACAATAAAATAATAAAAAAAAGTCACCTTCTGTGTTACACTTTACACTTTAGAGAGAAGGATATCAGTTCTCTCTCTCTCAGAACTCCAGATAGCACTCATTCCGGCGGTCGAATGGCCTCGTCCGTCCAAGCAGCCGCAGAACGGCCTTGTACCCCTCCGCCCTCGCCGCACGGTGCACCTCCGCCACCTGCGCCGCATCCACCGCCGCGAGATAGTCCTCCGGAAGTGGAGTCTCCTCTGTAGGAGAGGGGGCGTTATCCTTCTTTAGAGGAGTAGAGGCGGCACCGGTCGTCACCGTAGCGGTCACCTTGGGGGCGGCTTTGGGCTCCCGTTTCTCCTCTCCCTCCACCACCACATCAATAAGAAAGTCGTCATTGTCAGAGCGGCTGCCCTCCGTGTCAAGGTCGCTGTCCTCCTCCTTTGTGGGGTCCTCCCTCGCACGCTTCCCTAGCAGCGCATGAGACGCGCTCTCTCTTTGCTGACGGCGGGCGACGAGGGTGGACACGCTCAGCGGTACGAGGCCCCCCTCCTCCCTGGCGCGGTCTCGCTGCTGCTGCAGAGAGGCCCGCAGTAAGGCGTCGATATCCTTCAGACTGTGTACCCCGAAGGCGGCCGCCAGTCCTCTGCTAGGGCCTTTAGAGCGGCTAGGGTGGTCCCCCTTCTCCTCCTTGGTCGTCTGCTTCTCCTCCTCCGCCGTCGCGCCCTCCTCGACCAGGTAGTGGTGACCCCCGCCGCTCGCCACCACCTCCCAGTACGCGTTGAGCAGTGACCACAGCGGCTCCAGCTTGTACTGCCGCCAGTAGGGGTGGTAGGTGGGCAGAAAGGCCTCCCCCACCTCATCCTTGAAGAGCAAATCGTGGGCGATCTCCCTCATTGTCGCCGTCACCTCTCCGTCCTCGGTCACCGACAGCCGCACCTCGTCCTTGGCGCTGGGCAGAAAGAAGGGAAGGAACTCCTCTGGGGCGCCCAAGGCGTGGCGAAGGTAGAAGAGGGCGACGGCGCGGACCGGGCGGCGGGGGTGCTTCACCCAGTACTGCAGCAGCTCCTCCTCCGTCAGCCGGTAGTGCAGGCAGAGACCGAGGGCGAGAAGAAAGGGACTGGGGGCGCCATCGTTGGTGAGGGCACCCACATAGTGCACCTGTGTCTCGGCGTAGTGCAGTACCGCCCGCAGCACACGTTCCCTCTCCTCCTTAAGGCTGCGCACCTTACCGCTTTCCTGTCCTACATGACGGTCGTAGTCCACCAGCACCTGATGCGCCAGTTTGCGCTCCTTCAGCACCTCTTGCATTTCCTGGTAGAGATCAGCATCGAGATTGGAGCGCTGCCGCACCTGCAAGCGCTTCTCATAAATCTCCTCTAAGGACAGACGGGAGGCCCGGGCGGTACTGCGGACATACGGCAGCACCAGACAGCCCTGACTCACGGCGATGTGCTTCCCTCTCAGGGCCACTTCATAGAGCTCCGAGGCGAGCCGGCTGTCAGTCACATAAAAGAGGACGGCGACGTATGTCTCCTTCTCCTCCTCCCCACGGAGGGCCGTCTCCTTGGAAAGGGCGACAGAGTTCTGCTCCTCGGCCGTCAGCGCCCCGGGGTGGCTGCACAGCCATCGCAACGCCGTCGGGGCCTTTGGTACCGCCCCCTCGGACTGGGGCGCCGTACCAGAGTCTTTGTTCTGTCCAAAGTACTGGCTAAAGAGGGAGGTGACCCCGGAGAGCTGATGAAGAGACTGGTAGAGACGGATAATATTATGCTTCTCATAGAACTGCATGGTTTCTTCTACGCTACTCTTCTTGTCCGAGGTGGGGTCCTCTGGACGGATATTTCGACCGTGAAACAGTTCTAGTCGCCGTTTCAGCTGAGGGGTACAGAGAGGGAAGAGAGAGGTTTGAATGTCTAGTAGTACTTCCTCCTTAATCACCGGGCTAGATCCACTGCTACTACCACCAATGTTATTGTTGCCCTCCAGGACCGTTTCTAGTTTGTCTTTTGGGACTAAGAGAACGAATTCTGGGCCGCAAAAGATGTGAGCCTCCATTTTTCTTCTATTTATTGATTAGTAGTAGATGGCTGTAATGCTAACTGTTTGTGAAAAGAGAGAAGAGTGTAATGTGATTCGGTTCATGCACAAAAGGAAAAAAAAAGAGGGGGACATTCGGAGAAAGAGAAAAAAAAAAAAAGAGAAAGTATGGAACGTCGTAGCCGTCGCCGCAATTGGATATATAATATATGTCATATTATGATTTTTTGTTTTTCCCATTCATTCACCGTTTTCTTTTTCATAGTGTAGTAAAAAGAGGGCAAAATGAAGTGGAAAAAATCTGGTAAAGTACATTTTTTTATATATGTAAGACAATCACATACACACATATATACATGTGGGAATGGGACAGCCACACTCTATCATACATGAACAACAGTAAACGGACAAGAAAGAGAAGAGCGTTAGAACACACTCCACCCTTCTTTATATCTATTCTCCAAAATTACTTTCATCGTTGTACTTCCTCTCACCCGCTAGACGCCGACTCAGCGCGCACATCAAAAGGGTAGAGCACTAACACACACCGGCGGAGCGAGGCCTGCAGGGCATCCCCTCTGAGTTTCCCTTCCTTATTCAGGTGGTAGCACCCGGGGGCCTGGAGGAGCTCGCACAGTCGCACAATACTGAAGGGCGCCCACTGCAGCTGGGAGAGCTGCGTGATAATGTATTTATTTTCCTCTTCGAACTCGGACGGGGTGCCGGCAGGGGGGGTGGTGCGGGCCGGGGGGGCGGGGGTACCGGCGGAGGCCCCGGAGGACCGACGGCGGCGCTTGCCGTACTCCTCGCAGTAGGTGCGGTAGTTGGTAGCGGCCACCGTGAGCACCTTCTCCAGTATCTTGACCAGCTTTGGCTGCTGCTCTCCCGTCCAGGCGAGCTGATTCACACTGCTGGCAGCCGCAGCGGCCACCACCGCGGCGGAGAGGTCCTTCAGGAACTGCAGCTCCTCCGGGGTGAGCTTAAAGGAGTCGTTGACGCTTTGGATGGTGCTGGCGTTGCTGCCGACATTGTTTCTAGACTGGGAGCGGGTGCTGGCGGTCTTCTCGGTGTCGACGGTGGGTCGTACAGGGGCCTTCTTGGGGGGCATAGGGGTGTAGAAGGGGTTACTACTAATATAAAAAAGAATTTAAAAAAAAAATTCTGATGGAAAGGAGGGAGAAAGAGACGATTATAAAGCGGAACAAGTGACTTCATGCTTTGGAGTGGTCAAATAGTAACAGGAAAAAAAAAGCAGAAAGTGTAGATAGTTATTAAAGACAGAAATTAAGCGAAATGTTGTTGTTTTTTTAATGATTATATAATCGAAGCTTTTATTTTTTATTTTTATTTACGATCTCCGCATCTCCCCGCTCGCAGGGGCACTGTACGCCGGCATCGTCCCCACCACCGGTACACTATACGGAATCAAGTCCTCCGTGAGGTCTATATGGCTGAGGATCATGCGGCGGCAGCAGTAGCGGGTGAGCTGCAGGGCGTCGAGGGCCTCGGCCTCGGTGTAGTCCTCGTCCAACAGCTGTTGGTACTGCTCGTAGAGGTTGCCTACTACCTTGCCGCAGGAGTAACACCGTACGGGGATGATCATGACGCCAGTGAATGAAAATTTGTGAGAGGTTAGTTAGATTCTTAATTACTTTATAGGAGTAAAGGGAAAGTAGAAGGGGTGAGGGGGAAACATTTGTCGTAAAAAAGAAATAAAATTGAAAATAGAAAAATAAAATAAAAAAATAAAAATCTTTTTTATGTATGAAAGGGATATTAGTACTTTGCGGGTGTCGTTATATATGTATATGAATGATGGTCAGCGGTGCAATATGTTGTTGTTTGATTTTTGTTTATATTCATTATTATCTTATTTCATTTTTTAATTATGATCTTTCTCCTCATTGGTTTAACGATGGAATATTATTACATTTATTTATTTATTTAATCTCTATATAAAGGGGGAGCTGAAAAAGAACAATTAAAAAGAAGAAAAAAAAACAAATGTATATCAATAGAAGCGTCTTCCACCGTCAACGACACTCACACGCGCTCACTCTCTATCTTTCTCTCTCTCTCTCATTTCCTTTATAAGAAGTAATCTGGGGTCTTCTTCGATACCTGTGCCTCCCCCCGGCGGGGCGCGGGGTCGAACTGAAAGAAGCACTTATTCATGTGCTCATCTAGCTCCAGCAGACCCGCGAGGTTCCCGCAGCGATAACAGTAGTTGGGCGCCGAAAAGATCGTCACCAGTTTCTCCTGATGCGTCCAGCTGTACCCATCCATCACCAACTGGTGTGCGCGAGCGATCGTCTTGAGGCCGTTGTTGTGGCAGAACTGCTCGGTGATATCACCGCCAAAAGTGAAGCCCGCGCCTCGAGGGCTGACCCCCCATCCATCGCGATCCTCGGGGTCGGACCAGAGGAGGTCGCACATGGGGCCCTCATGGGGGATCTCCTGTACTCGCTCCAAACTGCGGATGTGAGAGAGGGCGTCGAGGGTGGGGGAGAGGCCGCCGTGAAGGCAGAATATCTCGTTCTCTACCACCGCCGTGAGAGGGAGGTAGTCAAAGAGGTCGGTGAACAGCTTCCACACATTAGCGCTACCGTACTTGCGGACGCACTCGTCATAAAACCCATACACCTGGGTAATCTGCCGTGATTCGTGATTACCACGGAGGATGTGCAGACGCTCGGGGTAGCGGATCTTGTAGAGCAGGAGGAGGGTGACGGTCTCTACGCTGTAGTACCCCCGGTCCACGTAGTCGCCCATGAAGAGGTAATTGGTGTCGGGGGGGAGACCACCGATCTTGAGCAGCTCTAAGAGGTCGTGGAACTGACCGTGGATGTCACCGCAGACGGTGACAGGGGCACGAACGTTGTGCACGTTGCTTTCCTTCTGCAGCACCTCCTTTCCCTTCTCGCACACCTGCGCTACCTGTTGTTCCGTGAGCGGCTTGCACTGGATGACGTGAGTGATCATCTCCTCAACATCGAATTTGGAGGGAGCGGCCGACATTTTTTTCTATATAAATGTAAAAAAATATAAAAAATAAAACTCTCTTTGAGTGTATTCCTAATTATACTTTTTATTGTTATTAAGAAAAAGGGGAGGAAACGGAATATTTTGGAGCGATAACAAGTGACAAGCAAAGAAGATCAGTATGACTATTATTTTAGAAATATTATATATATTTGTTTCTAACACGATAGGGTAAAAAAGCAGATATGACAACTAAAAAAAGAAAGAAAGAAAACACTAAACGAAAGCCAACCGCCACTGCATTCGTTTTAGTTTCACGTTTCATCATTTACTA
>AUXL01000113.1:0-19790 GCA_000482185.1 Angomonas desouzai | reverse complement strand
CAGTAGCCTCTTCAAGCAGACTTCCCAAAGGACTGGGCGATGAGGCTCTCTAAGGCAGCGGCGGAGAGGATCTTTTCATTATTTCTGTAGAATGTTATGAGCGCCTGGCTGATGAAAAACATGCTGTATTGGCTACCACTCTGTCGAAGAATATCGTGAATAAGATTGAACTGAGCGCTCTGCGACAGGGGGACATTCTCCTTGTCGACTTCTATTTCTATCACTTCGCTTCTAGAACTGTTCGTGTTGACTGTATTCGGATCCACTACCTGTCGAGTAGGGATGGGAATATCGCTGATTTCCCTGGACACATACTCCAGGGCTATCTCCGCCTCCCGTCTCCTGGAGGCGTCGTGGCTGGTGTACAGCTGTTCCGACAGCCGATCCACATCGTTTACGGAGAGCATATAGCTTGCGGCGGAACACGAAAATAGGGGGAAAATATCTTAGTGTTTGTCGATGTATTTTTCGATTCGACAACACACTGAACTATTATTTCTATCGTATAAACGTTTTTAGATAGCGAAAGGGGGGGGGGGGAGAAAGGGGGTAAAATGTATCCAAAACTACCGTTTACGCAGGAACACGAAGAAAAAAAAAAACGCAGAAATTTATTTTTTTATTTTTATTTTTATTTATTTTTTGCGATAATAATATGATACATGCGAAAAAATGGTAGGATGGAGAAAGAAGGGGGGGGGGGGGGGGGGGAATACGGAAATGGCGGTTCGGCAGCAAAGAACAACAAAAAATATATATATTTATACGTTTATAGATGATAATGGTTTCGTATTTGTCAACATTTTCAGATATATATACATCACGTTTTAAAGGTCAGAAAATTTATTTAACATCCGTACAAATATGCCGCCAAGCAATAAAAAGAGAGAGAAAAAATAGATGAAATTGTATCAAACTAATGATGTTTGAATGCTAATAAAAGAAAGAAGAATATATAGTTGAGGGCACTTCCATGCTGTACATCAGCCCTGTATTCTCAGGTGGATTATTATCATTATTTTACTTTAATTGTCCCAGCTAAACGTGCTTCACCGTGCTCCCTGGGGTAACACTTTTCTTGAGGTCACTTACCCCTACAGTCTTTAGGCGTGGGGAAGCGGCAGATCGGTACTCCAAGTCGTAGCCCGTGTTCGGGGATGCCGTTCCGGCGCTGCGATTGGGTGGTCTTCTGGTGGGAAGACCTGTCGTCCCCTCCTCCCGGCAAAGGTCTCCCATAGAGTCGCTTTCTAATAAATCGTTGATCGAGACGGCTGATCCAGCCTCTGAATTGCCGTAATTGGTTTCCGTATCGGAGCCATTCTCGGAGGAAAAGTCGCCGTACACCCCGTCCATAATAACGTCCATGTCCACCCCCGGACCCCCTTGGCTCCCCGTGGATAGCTTCTTCTTTTGGGGCTCCGTGGCGGCGGCGGCGGCGGCGCGGTGGCCCGGAGAGGTGGGAGAGGCACCTCGGCTTTTCTCGCGAGAGGGAGAGCCCGCGCGAACGTTGGGTGGTGGCTCGGACCTCGCCCCCCTGGAGTAGACCGTGGTCGAGGGGCTATTTTTCGGTCGGTCGCCATATGTGAAACTGTTAGTCCGGCTAGATGACTTTGCCTCTGAGCCGTTGGTCTTGCGGAAAGAGCTGGAAAGGATAGAGCGGACGGAGGGAAAGGCGGTGGGGCTTCCAGTCTTCTTGAGGCCTTGAGGGGAGGCGGCGTCCATGGTGTTCTCGGGGTCGTCTTCGGGATTTAGTCCGATCGCCTTGTAAAAAAATTCATTCTGGTACCCGCTGTTATCAATCGTCTTGGTGCCGGCCCTCTTCTCCCCGCCAAAGGTGATGCTACTGCGGCGGGGCCCTAGGGAGTGGGCCTCTGTCAGGCCATCAAGGCTCCAATTGTCGGCTAGTCCATCCTCTTCCAGTGGCTTCGGTTTGGGTTTTATATTTGCCTTGTTAAAGTAGATACCCTCCTTCGATTTGGAAAGCCGTGTCTGCGACATACCAGCGCCCGAATTACTAAGTTTTTTCCCGAGGGCAGAGACCTGCACATCTTCGTCAGAGAAAGAGTCATCAGGGGAGGAAGAGGAAGAGGACGAGGGGTGTGATGGTGGTGCGGGGTTCTTGCCGATGGGAGCGGATTGTAACTTTTGTACCGACACTCCACCCACCTCCATAGAGGAGAGAGGGGGAGGGGGTATTTCATCCTTCCGATCTTCTTCGAAGGACGAACGCTGAGAGGAGGTGTTACCGTAGGTTTTATTATTAGTATTCCTTCTCGTCTTTTTCTTCTCGGATGAGGACGACTTGGAAGTGTGACTTTTCAGGCTTAATATACTTCCAGCCCTTTGGCGTGCTTTTTTCATGAAACCTAACTAACTACTATTATATTTATATATTTTTAATTGGCTTTTTTGAAGGCAAAAAAGAAACCTATAAAAGAAAAAGGGGAGGAATATGCACGGTAAGTTGCACTCTAAGCAACTAGCAATTTCAAAAGATGAAAAATAATAAAAAAAAAAAAGTTAGAATGAAAAAAAAAAGAGGAATAAAAACAGAGTAAGAAATTAATTTGTGGTTTCGTTTTGTTTTTTGTGAAGAAACGGAGCGAGTTTCCTGGTTAATTCGTTCATTTCATTTACCAGTTCTTTCCTTTTGCATTTTAGTTCCTCCTTGCCCCCCACAGGGACACCGTCTAGTTTGCACATGTACTGGGTAAGCAACTCATCGGCGGTGACCGCCAGCTGCTCGGTCTTGGCCTGAAACTGCTCCGCTTCCATGGAATCCCGTTGGGCAATCAGTGCATCCAACTCCTGTACTGTCTTTTTTAGATTTTTCCCGACCGTCCTCTCCAGTCTATTCAAGTAGGATAGAAATCTACTGTCCTTGGGGTCCGCAAATTCCAAATCGTCATCGTCAGCATAGTCGTCGTTCCTCCCGGTACGTCGGCGAGAACTCAGCAGTGCAATGATCGCCACGCCGCCAATCACCGCCGTAGCAGCCCACATAGGACGGAGCATAAAGTGTTCCTTGAGAAATAGAAGATGGAAAAATAAAAAAATGTAAGAGTGGAATGACATTCAGTACGATGGCACAAAGAGTATATATATTATTATACCTAATACAATTTTAGGATTCGGCGATTGTACGCTTTGTTCAAATTGCTCTTAAACCTGTATATTATTTTTTTGTGTGTTATTTTTCACCCATTGTGTATACATAAAGATAAAAAAAAAAATGAAAATATAAAAATATAAAAATAAGCAACTAGTCCAGAAATTATGACTTGAGCCAATTCCAACAGAATAAAACCCAATTCGGTGAAAACCAAAAAAATGGAAAACAAAAAGAAGGGCCGGAGAGGGGAGGGAGAAAGGAGAAAAGGAAACTAATTAAAACAAAAAAAGGTGAGAATTTCGGAATGCTTTCTGTCATTCTGTCCGTCACCATTCCTTTAATACGGTGTTCACCACCATCTGTTTCTTTGTCCAATGATCATTCCCCGCAATAAAATCGTGTCGGACAATCTTGGCCCGGTCCACCGTCACGTCCCCCTCACACCGCCGCAGATAAACCCCTTCTACCTTTCCATCATAGTACACCGACTGCGTGTTTACCAGTGCCGCGAGTTCCTCCTTCTTGTTGAAGCTGTCGTGGGTGATCAGACGGATAAGAGGGATCGTGGTGCACTCCTGCAGCCGCTGCTCCACCACCGGCCGTGAGGCAAACGTGCCGGTAAACTTATCGTACAAGTCAAACGCCACAAAGTAGTCTGGGAGTTTCGTATAATGGATACTGTGCTGCGCGACCAGCCACTCACCGTAGAGCACCTCCCTCCCCGGCACCAGTAGCTGGTATAGCTCGGCGGAGTGTTCCGTCAGCCACGGCGTGAGCCGCCCAAACTGGGAGTGGTATCCGCTGGAGACAATGTGGCTTCGGTTTTGGCAGAGTATTTGATACGTGTTGGGGTCAATGCTGATGCCAAAGTTGGCCCCGTCAATCTTTTCCTCCACGTAAATTGGAGTATGGAGAAAGCTCTCGACATCTTGCTGTCCCAGTATCAAGTCGTCTCTGGTGGCGGCGCCGAGGTTCATCAAGTGCCGTGTACGCGGAAACTTGACGATATCCGGGGTGTCGAGCTCCGGGGGCTGGAGCGGTGGCAAGCCCCACTTCCCCACCACCAAGTCGCTCACCGCCTCCTCGCTGGAGAGGGTGATGACGTCGCAAAACTGCTCTTGCTCCGCGGACGGTGGGACCAATTTGTCCTTCAACTCCTTAATCACACGTTCCGCGGAGGTGGGGCGCAGCGTCTCGTGGTCTGCTCGATGCTTTACCCGGTATATCGCCACCTCCGCGGGGATATCCAGAAAGAGGCACAAGACACGCTGAGCACGGGCCGGTCGCCAGGCCTTTCGGTCCTCAGGGGTCAAATTGCAACGGTCAATCAGTGCGATTTGGCTCGCTCCGATATCAGAAAGGCGTTTCTCCGCTTCTTTTCTTCCCAATTCATCTTGTGAAATACGCACGACGCGGGAGCAGTGCTGGGCAATGTGCTTTCCCAACGTACTTTTACCCGAGCCCGGTAGCCCACACATCACAATGGCATCGCAGCGTAACTTGTTGGAGTAGTCTGTCCCGGCCGCCTGATCCCCTCCATCATTATTGGTATCCCCCTTCGCCTCACCAATCCCCTCGGTCAGTTCCGCTTCTATTTTCCGCAACTCCTCCTTTTGAGACGGCGAGAGTAACGTCTCCCTCCCCGTCGCGTCCAGAATCGCATACCCGTCAGCCAGCGACAATCCACATCGCTTCATGAGATACAGTAGCAAGACAAACGCGGTTCTGCCTTTCCCGCCGAGACAGTGAACAATAACGCTGCCCTCTCGCTTTCCTGGGTCTAGCAAAGAAAGGATTGCCTCCGTCTGTTCCTTTGAGGGCGGGGTGCGGTCGTCGATGGGGATGTGGTGGTACTCGATGCCTTTCTCCTCCTTTAGTGAAGAGCCGCTTTCCTCCATCAGATTAATGACAGTGTTAATGTTGAGCTGCTGGAGCAGCGGGAGGTGCTTACTCTGTAAAATGCCAGAGCCATAGATCCGAAAGCCGTGATCGGATTCCGTTTTGATTTCACAAAAGTTAGCAGGGGAGCGAACCAACTTCACCTCCGCCCATTCCTCGTCTATGGGCGCCACGACAGCAAACTTTTTGCTCTCTCCTACCGGGCGATGACGGTTGTAAAAGAGCGCAATTCCCTCCGCCTGTTTCGGCGTGCATTTCGCGATCACCCCATCCTCACCGCTGGAGGCCGCGTCGTCCATGATGGAGAGGAGGTGCGCGGGGTCCTCCTGCAGCCGCAGTAGGGCCGTCAGCCCAGAGCCCACGTGGCCCGCCGCTACCATGGCATAGAGCAGGTCACACCGCTCTTTTCTGTTTTTGCAGAAAAGGCTAAGGTATACACGGAAAAGATCCTCGGAGGAAGTGTATGCCATCACCTCATAGAGATATTTTATAAAAGATTTTGACACGTCGTCCAAATCCTCGAAAGGGAGAGGGGAATGGGGCTGACTCTCCTGTCCCGCACTCCCGCCGCTGCGTTCGAGGAACGAATGGCAGTCCTTCAAAAATCGATCCACCTCTTTAACGCAAAGATTTTGAGAGTTCCCTTTCAGGGATTTAAAGGATTTGTCAATGTCATGGCGATCCTTTACCGCAAACCCCAGCGTAATGTGCAGCCCCTCTCTCTCCGTCAGACCACACTGCAGACGCACACTCTGTCCAAGCGGGAACAGCACGGGGGCAAAGCACACCTCCTCCGTCTTTGCCAAACCAATGCAGTAGTACGGCTTCGTGTCACCCAAAGGGGCGGCGATTTGTTCGTGTTCCAGCAGCAGCGTCGCTGCCATCACCCCGTCCTCCTCCACTGGAGTCACCACGGTGATGTGGTGCTGAGGGCCATCCCTCGCCTCCCGAGGGGCCCGCCAGGCGGAAGGGACCTCGGCGAAAAACTCCTGTGGAACATCCACGGGGCTGAAGAAGAGGCAACCTTGCTGAACTGTGAAAGATGCCATTCGTTTCGAAGGAAGTTCAATATGAGAATAGAAAGAAAAAAAACTTCTTACTTTTAGCTGCTTCGCTGAAATAATGAATTAAGGGGAAAAAAAAGGAGGGAGACGTTTCGGAATCAAAAAGAAACTTGCAGAAATAAAAAGTAAATCACACTGTTTAAAAAAAAAAAAAAGACCGAAACAATAAATTGAAAAAAAAAAAAGTACTCCGGCTCAAAACTTTTATATGAGGTGAAAAACAAAAGGAAATTCTTATCTTCAGGTACACGCTGTTTTTTTGAAATTAAAAATATACAAAAATAAACGATGAGGATGCAGTGGTGTGGGTCAATTTACGCTTACTTTACTTTGCGTGTTGTGTTTTCCTCGTTCTTTTTCTTTTTAGTTTGTTTGCAAGTTATTTAGCTGTTCTTGGCTTTCCAATTCAATGAGACGGTGATGATTTTGATTTTTGATATACTTTTGATGATGTGAAAAACAGTTTTGTCTTTCAAAAAATGGGGGTATATAAATCGTGTAGATAAAAATAAAAATGAAATGAAATTTTTGAAAAGAAAAATAAAATTGGATCAATCTCAGTGACGTCAAAAATGAAAAGGTGGGCCAGAAGAAGAAAAAAAAAACTTAGAGTGCCACGTTATCTACTGTATTTCCTCACTTACCGAGCATCGACTGGTCGTTGGCCCTGGGAATCTCGCCAGTAAGTCTCGTTACTATCGACTCCATAATTCTCCAAAAGTTGATGGCGTCGAGGAAGGGGTTGAGCCAACCGGTGGTGATGCAGTAGCTGCAGTCGAAGGGGTCTTTGTGGTGCTTGCGGTGGCCGATGGGGGAGAGCACGATGCCGGAGTCCATCATCGACTTCACCAAGGGCGCTGGCTTGAATTGGTGAGACCACTTGTGGATCTCGTTAGTGAGGGCGACAAAGAGGAAAAAGGTGTTGGCGAAGACGTGAAAGCCAATGTTGCCTTGGTGGAGGTTATACTCGTAATGGTTGCCAGAGTTGTTGGTCTTGTAGTTGATAAAGCAAAATTGAATCAGAAGGACAGGGAGCAACGGAAGCGTGGTATCGGCGTTGGTTTCAATAAAGTCGTGCTTGCACATGGCCGTCTGGTCCACATGGTGCTCACGGAAACTTCGGATAAAGTTGCCGAAAATGATCGTGTCGGGGGTACCCCAGGTGTCCAGTCCCCAGTGCGCCAGGCCAGAGACCAAATCCGCCAGTGCCATCGCGAAGGCAATGTACAGAGGCATAAAGATGAGGACGGAAAACTTTGCATCACTGGCGAATACAAAATAACGACCAGTTTTGATGACATTATTGGCCCACAGGAATGTGGAAAGGGAAAGGTAGCAGCACTCCAAGAAGCGCTTCTTTTTGGTGTAGCCAGACTTTAGCTTCTGGGCGTTTGCCTTTCGGACCTCGTCGTTGCCGACGATGGGACCCGCCATGGGGGGCTGCTCAGGCTCAGTAACCGGCATTTGAATAAGAGTAATGAAAAGAGATATATATATTTAAAGGGATAGTGAATCCTACGTGGAAAAAGACGGAAAAAAAAAAGAGAGAGCGCAGCAGGAGTTAACACTTGAATTAGGAAAGGTGAATGGGAAAGATCTCAACGCCACTTCAGAGTAAATTTATTTATTTATTTATTTTTCACACTTCTATCAGATATACTTATATATTATGAGTAAATATTATAATTTTATTTTATTTTTTTAAGCCTGAATCCTTTTAGTTAAAATAAAGAAAAGAAAAAAAAGAGGGAAACTTTTAGCGCGTGTGCTCATTCCTTTTTTAAGGAGTAAAGGTCACCACCTTGACTTGCTTGCCCAAGACGGTGAAAGTGCCGTTACCGAGGACGATTTCGCTCGCCTTGGTGGTGGTGAGCTGCACTACGGCGTGTTTGCTCTCCTTCCCGAACCAGTAAGCGTCCGAGGCGGCAGCCCCCTTCGCGGAGACCTCGGCCTTAATGTCGGACAGCTTAATATCTTCGGGGACGTTGCACAGGCGCACAAACACGCCCTGGCGCTTGTTGGGGCGGCTGTTCTGCTGGTTGCCCTCCGCTTCCTTCTTGCCCTCGGCCGCGGGGCTGGCGCTCTGCTTGGGCTTTCTCTCTTCCTTGTTGTACTTGGGCTTCTCTCCGCGGGGCTCGCGGGGCTTGCGATCCTCCTTCTCGGCTCTCTCGGGGCGCTCCGGGCGGGCAGGACGCTCCGCGCGGTCGGGGCGGGGACCGCGAGGGGGGCGCTCACGGGGCTGGTGGGAGGGGGCCTGGGCAGGGGCAGCGGCGGCGGGGTCCTTGTGGTGGGGGGCGGCCGCACGGGGCTGCTGCTGAGGCTGCTCCTGGTGCTGACGTTGCTGCTGCTGCTGCAGTTGTTTCTGTTGCTGTTCCTGCTCCTGGGCAATGCGCATGAGATGCGCCGTCAGCTCCTCGCGGGAAACCACCGTCGCACCCTCAGGGATCTCTTCGCGAACAAAGTTCACGAAGCGGAGGTAGTCCGCCGCGATGAAGTACGCGTGCTCGCGGTAGGGGGTGGGGGTGAGGGTGAAGATGTGGAGGAAAATGCGGTGACTGCCGGGGACATAGAGCATACCCTGGCACACCACCTGCACGCTGTTGTTGGGGGCAGGAAGGGCGTCGGCGGTCATGACATGGACCTTGCGGATAGGAAGGAACTCTCCCAGACGGGCAAAGTGGTTAAGGATAGGAGTCTTTCCGCAGACCGTCGCGGGTTGGTCGTCGACGTCGGCCAAGGTGACGTAGGAGTTGTCGCCGTAGAGGTCGCTCATATTACGGCCCATGTCGCCCACCTGGACAAAACGGTTGTAGTACTGCACCAAAAAGGCACTGGCGATTTTGTTCGCATCATCAAGGGAGAGAACAGACATTATGGATAGAAAGCTTGAAACTTTAATAAAACTAGAAATGGTGAAAAGGGAATAAAATGTCAGCCAATTAGCACCTCGGATACGAAAACAGCAATAAAACACAAAGGAAAACCGGAGCCCACTTGTTGCTACTCACCAGGAATAAAAATGATATTATATACTGTTGCTTTTGTTTGTTTGTTTAAGTGGTTGTGTATTGATTCGTTTTATTTTGTATTTATTGTTATTGTTTTTATTTTATTTTTCAGTTTCGGAAAAGACAAACAGTAAAAGGAAAAGAGAAAAAAAAAAGGAACAGGCGCAAAAAAACAATAATACTAAGGAGAGAAAGTATAAGGGATCTCTCTCTCCATTCTCCCTCACACGCTGGCACACTCACAATTGGGAAGGATCGATCCTCCCCGCCGGGTGCCGCTCCGCTAGTTTATATGGAACCTCCTTCGCTAGTTCGTGGGCCAGTGGGGCGAGGTCGGTGTCGTCGTCGAGGAGCTCCTTCAGGTACATCATCGCCTCTGGGCGGGCCGGCGTGATGCCACGGAATCGCTCATTTACTTTCTTACCCACCTCTCCCCCCAGCGCCACATCGAGCATATCTCGCACATTGTCCATTTTCTCTAACCGTTTTCCTAAATCGATTCCCTTCTCCCTCTCCACGTGCAGAATTCGCTCCAGACCGTTGAGGGATACGGGTTCCAACTTTTTGGTCACAAAGTAATCCACCAAGCCGTACTTACCGTACAGGGTGGGCCCCTCCGCCCCCTCCTCCGATCCCTGTGCTGGGATCACCTTGTCCTCAATGTCCTTGAAGATGGTTTGCACGGTCTCCTGCGCGTCCACCACGGAGTGCAGAATCACCCCTTTCGCCCCGTTCTTCACCCAGCCAGAACAGTACAGGCGGGGGGAGTCCTTGACACGGCCCCTCTCGTTGGGAATGATGCCCTTGGCCTCGTCGAAGGGCACCCCTCGGAGGGCCTCACTTCGATACCCGACGGACTTGAGTACCACGTCACACGGCATCGTAAGGTATCGCTCCTCCGCTGGCGCCTCACGGGGGACATTGGTGCGCTCGTACAGCACCGCTCCGACATAGTTCTTGCGGTGGGGATGGGATAGAAACTTAATGGGCTTGAGATTATACCGGAACCGCACCGTGCACGGACCCCTCCCCTGTCGTTCCTCCGAGGACCGGGCGGCCACGTCCGTGTTCGTCTCCGGGTGCAACAGCTCCCCCGCCTCGCTCGCCGCATACCGTCGCAGTTCGTCGTCCATCTTTTCCTTTGGTGTGGCAAATTGATGCACCAATTCCATGAGGCGTTTGTGCGCCCTCTCTGTTCTTCCCGCCCCGCACGTCTGGAGCGCCTTCTCCAGGTCGAAAGGGTCGGTCTCCACCGTGACAGTGTCTGGCTGGTATTTGGTCATCTCGCGAAACTCGGCGATCGCAAAGGCAGAGTGCTCTGCGCCCCTCCGACCCACCACACTGATCTGTGAGATGCGATTCTTCATCAGCTCTTTGATCGCCACGGCATTCATATCGGTGGGGCAGAAATACTTGTAGTCGGCGGCGAGCACACGCACCACGTCCATCGCCACATTACCGTTCCCAATAACCGCAACGTTGGACACCTTGCTGATATCAAAGGGGCAAAAACGAGGGGAACCGTACGGAAATGGAAACTTATTGTAGTAATTCACAAAGTCCCTCGCGCTAAAGACATTCCCCAAGTCCTCCCCCTCAATCCCTAATTTTTTGCTCCCCTCCGCGCCGGTAGACACCACCACCGCGGAGTAATGCTCTAGTAGCGCTGAAATCGGAATTTCCTTTCCCACGGTAACATTCCCAATCCACGTCACCTTGCCGCTCTTGAACATTTCCATAAATTGTCCCTCCACATTTTTCACGTCCGGGTGGTCAGGGGCCACACCATAACGGCAAAGTCCGAAAGGTACCGGCAGCCGCTCAAAAATATCCACGTGGATGTTGTCGTTCTTTTTGACGAGATTGCTGGCGACGAAGCATCCGCTGGGCCCACTGCCCACCACCGCTATTTGTATCTTGCGGGGAGTCGAAGCGCCAATGTTATCGCTGGCCGGTGTATTCGCTCCGTCTGTGGTGGAGCGAAATCGCACACCAACGAGCGATGTAGAACGCCATATCGGGCGCTTCGGCCAAAGTCGTCGCATCAGCATTGCGTTTACTGTTGTTGTATTTCGCTACTTTATTGAATGGGTGGATAGAATAAGATGGAGGAGGAAATAATATCGTGTGGTGGTGATAGGAGTTAGAGTAGTTCTGCAGATATTGAGTAATAAGTAAATAAACAAATATAGCGAAAATAAATGGGGAGTAACGGAAAGGGGGCACGAGAGCAAAGCGTAGAACCAAAAAAGAGTGAAAGTACAAAAACAGTAATAAAAAAGAAAAACAAAACAAAAAAGAAGAAAAATACAAATTGAAGGAGGGGTGGATAAAGAAAAGGCATCTTCCATAACAGGAGAAGCCCCGTATATCTTTATACAAACACCAATACATCCATATGAGCTAGAGAGAAAAAATTTAACAAAAAAAAAAAAAGAACTTCTCAAAGAAGTTCTTACTACTCTCATAAGGTCACAAAAACCACAGTCGCTGATTAAGTGGATGGGGAATCATCTCGAAGCGCAATTGAGGAACGGCGTCGAGGAGACGCTCCGAGATGTCAGCGAGACGGTGGGCGCATCGGGTGGACATGGGCAGCTTGGTGGCCTGTGGCGCCATTATATTACACATTGCATTCACCATCACCTGCACATCCCCAATGTCTAGCGTCGGACTAACGTGATGGACCGTGTAGAGCATGGTACGCGCGGTGGACATGTTGCAGTCGTGCGTCTGGAGGTAGAAGGAGGGGGCGACCACCTCGTAGTCTAAGCCCACCGGGGTCGCGGCCGGCACGATGACGCCCTTTACTATGTTATTATATTTTTTGACGTCACTGTTGCGGCCCTGTGGACTTTTTTGGGAGTTGTCGTGCACGAATCGAATATTGGTCCGTTTGTGAAGGCACATAAACGTCAAGCCACAATGGGGAAGGCTTGCCGCTATTCTTTCCTTGATGGCGTTGAGCTCACTGAACACATCCCCGTCCTGCAAGATCACCACCTCGTCCAGACCGCCGTAGAGGGCAACCGCCTGTGTCAGCAAGTTGCCCAAGTGCTCCGCCACGCCAGACACCTCACTCCCCCTCGCCTCGTGTCGCCAAAAGTAAGGCAGGACGTGGTTCCGCTCGGGGGCATAGAGTACCCCTACAATAGCACCAGTGGAGATGGAATCGGTGTGGCAACTGTCCACGCCCACAAACAGGACGCACTTTCCTCGCACAACAGGGGCCTCCTTCTCTAGGTTGATACCTCGGAGCGGGTTCACCTCGAATTTGGTGGCCAGCTGGCGCTTTATGTTGCCGCAAAGAAGGGCGGCGCGCTTGGGGGTGGAGGCCGGCGGCACTACAGTAGGGAGAATGCCGCGACTGAGTGCCTCTGCCAGGACCCACCGGGTGGCCCTCAGGTCCCGGTCTGGGGTGATGAGGAGAACGGCACTGTTGGGGTCCCGCAGTCGGGGCGTTTTGTCCGACGTGAGTAACTGCTCTGCCATCACCCGGACCGCCTCCCCTTCATCGGCCACCATAGAGGCCATATTAGTGCGAAAGTACTGCGACATTTGCTGCACCGTCAACGCGACCCTGTTCTTCTCTTCCGCCGTCAGACGGTCCTTCATGACGCCGATGATGAGCAAAGACGTTGGATGCGGAGCGGGAGGGGGGTGACGCAGCTTCGCCGAACTCCTGTTGCTGGAGCTGACGGAGGTGTTGGGCAGCGGCAGGAGAGAGAGGGACCGAGTTTTGAGCGGTTCTGTGGAAAGGGGAAGACCCCAACTTAAGAAGCTTTGTTGGAGTTCCGCCGCGAAGGAGGACAAAACCTGCATTCGCTTCTCCGGCATCAGTGATAGCACAGAGACCGCCGTGTCCTGCCAGCTCCTCATGCGCGGGTCAAAGCAGCAGTGCAGCACCTGCATTGGGTGAGAGGTGTAGTCGGGGAAGACGGCGAAGGGCTGGCCGGGGTCCAGGTGCGGCAAAAGACTGCGCAAGCGGGTGTCCGCGAGGCGGGGGGCGGTGATGCCGTACTTTTCCTCCGCGTCGCCGCCTTCGGGTTTGTTGGTGTCTTTTTGAGTGGTGATGTCTTTTTCGTTTTCCGGGAAGGTGACCAGCCGTATCACACTTTGCTCCATGGTATGGGAAACCACCACCGGCGTTCCCTGGACCGAGCGCGCGATGCGGCGCTGTGCGTCCTCGTCGTACGGTCCGGGGCCGTAGTGCTGTTTGATTTCCTCCCAAACCGAAGACTCGGAGGCAATGGTGCCTTTAGTATCTATCTTTATACAGAGGATACCAGGCAGTACAGTGTCCGATTCTTTGGAGGAAGATGATGCCGACCGGGGAGTCGAGGATGGGGCGGAGGAAGGCGCGCCGTCAGTGGAGTCGTCCGGGGTTGAAATCGCCTCCAATTTACCGTTAGTGAATTCAAATAAGCGAAGATTGTTCTTTTCCGGGAAATCACGAATTTTGACGTGAGTGGCCGCGTATGTGGTCCCCACCTTCAGCATCTCTGGCGCTGTGGGCTCCCACAACGAGGCAAGGTACACGCCGGAGGCATCACTAATCTTGTAACTTTCCACCTTTTTCTCCTTGTAGGAAAAGGCCCGGATAAAAGAATCCACTGTGAAGTGTAGAGGGGGTCCCTCCCGGGGAGTCACACCGGCCACCGCATCCTTCAGCTCCGTCGTCGTCAGCGTCGGTCGTGCTTTGGCAGATTTGGCTTTGCCTTTCTGAGGCACAGAGGGGAAATTACCACTGGACATGTCAAAGTTTTCCACTTCACCGCCGTCCACGAAAAGAGCGCTAAAGTTTGTCCCCTTATATACCCGCAGACCGCCAGAGCTCAAACCCTCCGTGAGAGCCACCACCTTCCCGACCTTCTCCCGTACCACAGAGAAGCGATCGTTCTCCGCTGTTGAACTCCCTTGAAAACACCAAAACACAATCTTGTTGAGAAGCTCCTGCAGTTCCAGCGCGTCCAGCTCCGAGAAGGTCGTGTGCTCCACCAAACGGAGCTCACAGCTTCGCCAGCCCAAGTCTAGATACTCTTTCGGCACCTGCAGCGCCTCAGCGGGAAGGGGGGAGGAGGAGTAGACGAAGTGATTCAGTTGCACCAGGGGAGGTAGTTTAGTAAACCGTTTTAGCATCGAGCGCCGTATCGCCTTCCACGCACGCAAAGGGCTCACCCGCTTCACCGTTTCCTCGGCACCCTCCTTGGGCTTTGCCTTGGCTTTCGACTTTGACTTTGTCTCCCGTGTAACGTACATTTCATACTTGTACAGTGGAGACCTCTCGAGGCCCTCTTTGCCAGTGGGCAGACGGACAGGAAACAGATTACTGAGGACGCCGTCCTGGCGTAAGTGGCCGCGGACGTGGAAACGACTTTTTTTGTCCGCCGCACGTTCAAAGGCGTAACGTTTTTTAATCTCCAGAGGATTCATTCCCTTTACCGGGGCGAGCCAGAAGGTGCGAGAGGACTCCCCGCTGGAATTACTTGGATTGCGAAAGACATAGCTGGAGGGCTCCGGGACAAGGGTGGAGAGGGCGGAGGCCGACCGTCGCTGGGTGTAGAGGTGGAGAGAGGCGGGAGAGGTGCGGAAGGCACTTCCCTGACAAGTGGGTTTGCGGAACATTTTTTTGTTGTGTTGATTGGTGATTGCAGTGATAATTATTTACTTTCCTTTTTTTTTTTTTTGTATATATAGCGAAGAAAAGAAAACGTAAAATCTTTTCTTTTTGTTTTATGACAGTAGAGTGAAAGTAAAAGTTGTGGTGAAAAGAAGGGGAGGGGAGATAAAAGTGTATTAGACAGAGCTGAAGTAAGAGGACATAGAAAAGAGAAATTCAAACGGAAGTCTATTCCTCAGGAGAAAAAAAAAAATTATGGTAATACGGTATGTTGATCACAGAATTCTTTCTGCACTCGGGTATAATAGGTGGCGTCTTCTTAAGCTACGCGTTCGTATAATAAAATGTAAGCGGTGCTGGTCACCAGCCCAGGTACCTGGATAGGGACACCAAAGTGCTGCTGGACGTCTCTCTCGGTGATGTCGGTGACGTTCTCGTCGTCGAGGCGACGCCATTTTTGCGGGCCGTAGCGGACGCAGGTGAAGTAATGGCCCGAGTTGGGGCCCTCTCCGAGGTGGGCCACGAAACCCGCCAGCTCGAATCGGGCCTTGTGTTTGGCCAATCCATGCAACTTGCGCTTCACATGCTCCGGTGCCTTCTTGAAGCTGTCGTTCGGGACATTGTGCTCCTGGTTCCACATGGCCTTCTCCTTCAGGGCGGCGTCCTCCTCGTCGTCGCCCTCTTGCACCGGTTCAAACTCTTCCACATCCATCTCGATGGGCAGCGCGACGTGATGTGACTGCTTGGAAAAGGTATTTTTCGATGCATCGTAGCGGAAGCGCTTTAGGTGAATGAGAAGCGCGTACTGCGGCAGTCGCTCCACGTGGATGGTTTTGGCGGCACGGAATTTTTTCATACTGCAGCCATCGCACTGTATCAGTTTGTTGTCGCCGAAAAAGTATTCTGGGTCGCCGATATGGCTGATACAGTTGTTGAGGGAGCAGCCTGGATTGGTTTCTACGGATATGTCAAGGAACACTTCGTCCCGGGAGGTCATGTGGTTGCACTCCAAACACGCCGTCACCGAAGCGTAAGAGCCCTGTATGATGGCCTGCAGGGGGGAGACCAGAGGCATGTTCCCGCCACCCAGACCAGAGAGATCCGGTGCACTCGGCGCCTGCCGCATATCCCCTTTCTTGGTGCCTTTCCAAAGGGAGGCAAAAGAGCTCTTTTTCTTACTCCGGTAGTTGGCTGCGTCGGAAAACAGCTCCCTATTGCGCGGGTCCATCATCATGCGTTGTTCCGTTTCGATAATGTCATTCAAAATGTACAGCACGAATTCATGCGCGTCCTGTTGCATCGAATTATTAAAGGCGGCATTGTTTTCTTTGATGCACTTCAAAAAACTAGAGGGGGAAACCTTTGGCTTCTTTCCAGCGGCCGCAGCGGCATTGCCGCCCGAAACGGTCGAGGTGTGCTCGCCCATTCCGGCGCTACTAAGGGAGTGGTGCTTCTTCCCGGTAGTATTATTTAATGCGGGGTTATTCTGCTTGTGCATCGTTGTGAAAAGTTGACATAGGTGAAATAAAACGGTAGTCTCTTCGAATCCCACCCCTCCGCGTTTGCTGGCGTACACCTCTTGCAGCTCTAACAGGCGAAGGCGAATGGGGGCGCAATGGTACAGCAGCTGGATAACGGAATTGAGATAGCAAGTGTTGCCATAGTTCTCCAGTCCTAAGGGAGCCCCTGTAATCTCGAGGAAGCGGGCGTGGAGGGGTGGGGCGGCGGAGGAGTTGGCGCCCATCGCGCCTGGGTTGGGGCTCATCCCGTAGTTCATGCTACTACCTAATAAAGCGGACTGGTCCACGCTCATCTCCGTGGACAGTGGGCCGCAGAGACTGGGGCCGCGACCGGCGGGGGACTTGAGCAGCTCCGCCCTGGTGAAGCTGTGCTCCCGGTAGGAGCGTAACACGGGGGAGGAGACGGAGGCGACGTCGTCGGCGCTGCCGCCCATATTGTAGATGGGGGCCTGGAGCTGAGGAGGGGCAAACAGTCGGCGGGTGGAGCTCGCCAGGGGGGAACTAGGGGTCCCGACGATAAAGGGGTCTGCCGTGTTGGAGACGCCGACAAAGTTGGAGAAGGTGCTAAAGTGGTCCTCCTCCCCTCCCAGACCGTCGTTGTCGGTCGGCTGGGAGTATATAAGGCTCTGTGGGTTCAACACCTGCGGGATGGAGACGCGACTGGAGGCGGGGGAGTTGGCGCACTTGTTTGGGCTCAGGCGTGGCTGAGAGGAACTAAGTGTCTGTATAGGCATCGCACTGGAACCGCCGCTACCGGATTTGTTCCTTGTCGTGCCGCCGCCCGAGAAGTTGCCGCCGCTCGTGCTGTAGGCGTTAGGGGCGCTCTGGGGGGCGGTGTTCGGCCTTGCCGCCGGGCCACCCGGGCCCCTCGTTTTTGAATGTTCGTTGCCCATTCAACAGCACGTTTGGTATTATTCTGTTAATTGTTTTTGTTGTTGCTATTATTGTCTTTTGTAAACGGACAGGATTTTTTTTTTCTTTGAATTATTCCTATCTTGACTCTCTTGAATAAAAATGTACAAAACGCAAACAAAAGATAAATAGTATGGCTTTTGGGAACGCAATTAAAAATATAAAAAGAAAGCCGTAGAAAGAGGAAAAAAAAAAAAGCTACTTTAAAATCGTTATAAAAATTAAAAGGGCGACTGATAAGAGTTAGTTCCGACTATCTTGCAGCAGTAAAAGGAGAGAGAAGTGGAGAAAGGGTATGGGAAAATGGACAGGAAAAAATCAATTGTAAATCCTCATATTAAAAAAGAAAAGAAAAAGGGACGAAGACTGTATCAAAAATTAAAAAAAAAAAAACATAGAATCTATGAAATAACTCTATGCATGTAGTGAAGCATATTAAATTAAATTCCACTCATTACATTCTGCAACAGTGACAAAAAGTCCAACTCCCTTCGATCGGAGGGTAATATCGTCTTCTCCGTGACCTCCTTGTACTCTATCGAGACGTTGTTGCTCTCATCCTTGGAGAGTTGCACGATGCCGTACTCCAGCATATTTGCCATATTTTCTGACTTGTGATAAAGGCCAAGATTGGGGAGGGCAATCTCTCCTTTTTCCTTCTTTTTCTTCTTGTCCCCGGAGGGGGTGCCTTCCTTTTGCTCCGCATTGGCCTTCTGGATCGCTTTCTGAATCGCCACGTCGAAAAATCCCTTTTCGAAATATTTCTCCCTTTTTAGTATCTCGCCGTAAATAAACACCTGCATCGCGTAGCGATAGTATTTGCTATTGGGCAGATGGGAGAGGCAGCCGGTGCAGGGCGTCTCGAAACTGCCGAAGCGGAAATTGCTAATAATACTACCGCTCGTCTTCCAATCCCCCACCAGTATCCGGTGATTCTTCTTGTTGATGCCCAAGAAGTCGATGGTCCCCGCGATACCCCAGTCCGGGGCAGCCACCACCTGCTCCACGCCCAACACATGATAGTGATCGAGCACCTTCTGCACCGCGGACTCCGCCGCCACAATATACTGCTCCTCCTCTCCGTGCAACAATTCATGCTCCATCTTCTCAACCCGCGCGATGCGGTCCTTTTCCTCCTTGGAAAGATCTGTTTTGGCCTCCTCGATTCTTTTCTTTCTATTATTCATGAGCAGCATAAAGGTGGGGGGCGGCTGCTCGAGCAGTCGAGACTCAATGTAACTGTGAACGTTCTTTCCTAGCAGCGCCTGGCGGTTCCACTTGGCCTTGATCACCTCCGGCGCCTCTCCCGTCTTACGGGACACTTTTTTTAGTATTTCCGCCTCCTCAAAGGGAAAGTATTTGTCTAGCACTTTACTGACCGACTTTAGTGTGGTGGAGCCTATTTTGTATTGATGCCATTTGGGATCAAAGACGATCTGCGCGCCGGAGGGGTGTTTGATGCGCTGCATTCTAGTGTGAGTTACTGTTAAAAAGAAGAAAAATGGAGAGATAAAAGAATGAGAGAGCAGTATTTCCAGCTCAAGAGCTATCCGCCAGGAGTTTAAAGTGAGTATATGTAGATATCTGAAAAAGGAAAAAAAGAGAGAGGTTTTCTAGATCATATAATGAATGAGTAAATCCTTTTCTTTATCTTAAATGAACAAATTTTTTGGCGCCTTCGGCTGTGGTCCTCGAAAAAGAAACTGCTACATTATGTCAGTACATATATTTATACATCTCTTTCACTTTTTCATTCCCTCCCCCGAAACGGAAGAAGAGAAATAAAAAGCCTAAAAGAAATGGACCAAAGGGAGGAAAGGGAAAACGGAGTCAGTCATATGTTTGTTTTTCTTTTCTTTTTTCTTTTTTCCTCTTCTATCATGGTTGCCATTTCCTTTACTGACCCTCTCCAAAGTCCTGCTGGTCCGCCTGCTGCGCCTGTTGCTGGGAGACAGGGAGGAACAGCTTGAATTCAGGAGGCAGCTCCTCCTCGGCGTAGAGGCGGTCGCTGAAGTACAGACGGCGGATACGGCAGTTCGCGTGCACCTGCACTCTCAGCGTCTCGAGGTAGTTGGTGCCGTAGGCACGGCGGGTGAAGTCACTCAAGTTGAACTGAATTTGGTTCCATCCCTCGTCCAGGCGCATCGGCATCGTGCAAATAAACGGCTTTACCTTGGTCGTGCTCTGATAGTTACTGGCACGGAAGCGGCGGCGGATGTTCTTGTCATCCAGAATGGTAACCTCAAAGGAAAAGTACTTCTTTACGTTCTTAATAATCATGACGAGGAAAGGTAGTTTAATGCCCAATGTCTGCTTGGGGTTGGAGGGGCACGTGATGAAGCACGTGCTGACGTTGCTACCCATAATCTCAATAACGCTGCTCTGAATATCTTCGTCAGTAATGCGCTTCACATGACCATTGCGCACTTGAGTGTCCCAAATCTGCAGCGGCTTAGAGCCAATACTGTAGAGAATGGATAAAAAACCAGATTGATAACTGTTGTGAAACATGATCGATGATAGCGGAAAAGCGGCACTCAGATGGGTTTTTTTAGATGTTCGTGCTACACTAAAACACGGCAGGCACTAATGCAAAAAAATATATTCTAAACGGCTACAGTAAACAAAAAGAGAATAACAGGGAAAGGGGAAAGA
>AUXL01000112.1:0-19851 GCA_000482185.1 Angomonas desouzai | reverse complement strand
ATATATATATATATATATATATATATATATATTTACCATGAAAATTCTTCTTTCTCCGATTCTTTTTCTTTCTTTCTTTCGTGTAAACGATTATTGGATAAGCCAATATCTCACTTTTTCTAATGAAATTATTATTATGTATCGGTGCACTTTTACTAAGTGCCTGCTCCTGGACGGCCATGGCGGAGGACGAAAACGTTCGTGCTCTTCTCGCAGAAGGGGATAAGGCCTTTGGCAAGGGCAAGGCGTTCTATCAAGAGGCGTTAGCCAAGTATACCGAGTCCTTGGTGCGAGACCCTGCCAATCAACGTGGCATGTTTAGCCGAGCGGAGCTGCTCAACATTTTACGGCGTCGCGAGGAGGCGGTGGAGGACTTGAATGCGTTGCTTGCCCTGAATCCCCTTCACAAACAGGCACTGAACTTGAGGGCCTCCCTCCACGCCCAGCGGGGTAACCTTCAAGCCGCGGTGGAGGACACAAAGACGCTTCTTTCTCTCTATCAAAAGGAAAAGAAAAATCCGGCGTTGATTCAGGATACAGAGGCCAAGCTGAAGCGACTTCAAACCCACAGCGGGGAGTGGAAAGAACTTTCCTACATTTTGGATGTCTCACCCTTAACCCATGTCCCCGCCGGCCCTTTACAGACCAAGCTGCGCGCCGATTACAAAAAGTGTATCGCTCTCTTAACCTTCATCATTGATAATTACGCCAAGAATAATATCGAACTTCGCCTTCTCCGTGCATCGTGTGCTCTCTCCATCCAGGAGGGCAGCGTCGCCAACTTGGACCTCAAGTATGTGTTTCAAATGGAGTCCTTTAATCTGGAGGCGATCGCACTCAACGCCAAGGCATATCGGGCGTTGGGGGCTCTGGATAATGCAAAGACGGAGATAAGGCGATGCCTCTCGTTTGACCCAGAGCACGCCGCGTGCGCGGCACTGTTGAAATCGATGCGTTATGAACAGAAAATGACCTCCAAGATTGAAAAGCTGATGCAAAATAAACAGTTTGACGCTGCTATAGAGGAGATTCAAGAGTACAACGCGTCCGACTCGAGTGCATTTAGTGAGGATAAGATAGTGGACTGGCTTTGCAACGCCTACACTGGTAAAAAGGACACCGAAAAGGGTTTGGCGGCGTGTGAAAATAAAATTAAATACGTTGGTGAGGAAACGGCGGAGGCGGCAGACGCGTATCTTAACATTGCTGAGCTGCACTTGTTAGAGGACGAGTTTGATAAAGCGGAGCAAATTGTATCCAAGGTGAGGGGGTTCAATCCACACAATCAACGCTTGGAGGAAATGGCTCAACGTATTCAGCGGCTGCGCCAGCAGAGCGCAAGAAAAGACTACTACAAGATATTAGGGGTACCCAAGACCGCTTCCACTTCTCAAATTCGAAAAGCCTATAGAACACTCGCACGTGAATTGCACCCTGATAAAAGACGGGCAAAGGATGTGAGCGAAGCGGAAAAGAAGAAACAAGATGCTCGTTTCCGTGACATTAATGAAGCAAAAGAGGTTTTACTAGATGACGAGAAGCGAAGACGGTACGATAATGGTGAAGATGTGATGAATCCGCAAGGCCCTGGCTCTGGTGGTCACCCCTTCCAAGGCTTTCCCTTTGGGTTTCCTGGTGGATTTCCTGGTGGGTTCCCTGGAGGACCGGGCGGCGGCCACGGTGGTCATCAGTTTTTCCATTTTCAGCATATGTGAGACACACCAACACACTATCTGGGCTTTTATATATATTTATAAATATATTTGTTTATTATATATTATCTCCTCTTTTTTTTTCTTCCCCCTTCTTCCTCGTTATATATGGGCATGTATGTGTGTGAGGGCGCGCCGTCCACACTTTAAGTGAACTTTTGTTTTCTCTTTTCTTTGTTCTGTGCTGCATGCATCTTTCTCCTCCATTCTGTTTTTTGTTTTTTTTTTCCATTCGTTACATCAAGACACTACTGCCCAAACAACCACCATGAGTGTAAAGGACGTACTGTCTATCGACGGTATCTACTATGACACTGAAAAGATAGCCCAAATCCACCCCGGTGGTCCCATGTTTGTTCAAATGTGCAACGGGAGGGAATCCACCACATTTTTTGTCAGCTATCATCGTCGGCGTTTTCCCCATGACCTCTACAAAGAGTATCAGGTGGCGGAGAAGGATGTGCACCCGGATAGTAAAATTGCCCAGCGAGAGTTGCCGAATTTTGACCGTTATTTTGAACTCTGCAATGAAATACAGAGCACCATTGCCCCGACAAAAGGTTTTGCCCCGAATTACTATTTTTTGAAAGCGTTCATGTGGCTTTTCATTATGCTGGGTCTGGATTTTTACTCTCTCTTTTACCGCCGCTCGATCCTCCTCACCGTGCTCCAGTCCATGGCGATGGCGATGGTGGGCCTTAATGTCCAACACGACGCCAACCACGGGGCACTGAGCCCGGACTGGCGCGTGAACCGACTGTTGGGCCTGTCGCAGGACTTGCTGGGCGGAAGCAGCATCAGCTGGATTATCAACCACAACATTATCCACCACGTGTACACGAACGAACCGAGCAGGGATGAAGATTTGGATATTCCTCTGCTGCGACTCCACCACAAGATCCCTAAGCACGTGGCGTACTGTCTCCAGCAATTTTATGTGTTTTTGCTGGAAGCGTGCTTTGGACCGGTGCACGTCCTCACCAATTTAATCTTTTTGATTAAGGGACCGAACGAAAAGCAGCACTTGTTTAAGGAGCAGTGGAAATTAAGTCTTACCATGATGCTCATTGTTCCCTTTAGAATCTTGTGTAATTTCCTCCACGCCAGAAGCGTCGGCGATGGGGTGATGTTGTGCCTCACACAGTACATGTTGGGAGGATTCTATCTTGCCTTGTTTTTTCTCATCTCCCACAACTTTGACGGAGCGAAAAAGAAGGGCACCAGCGATGGTCAGGACTTTGTGTCATGTCAAGTGGAGACGAGCTGCAACTTTGGCGGTTGGTGGTGGGGCCAGATTAACGGTGGACTTAACTTTCAAATTGAGCACCACCTTTTCCCCAGAGTGCATCACGGCTACTACGTCTACTTGGCCCCCATTGTCCGGAGACACTGTGAAAAGTACAAGATCAAATACGTACACTACGAGACCTTCCAGGAGAATTTGTCCAGTACGTTCGCTCACATGGAGAAGTACGGAAAGGGAATTGAAAAAGTGGGGGAGTAATGCCAATTCCATTCTGTTGAGATGATTAACCCGAAATGAAGGAATTGAACGTCAAACCAGAATAGCGATATAAAGCCCCGACACTGATAACAATGACTAATAAATAAATAAAATCAACAACAAAATTATACCACTACAATAAAACATCTTCAAAAAATAATATTCTTTTTTTTTTTCACTTAATTAAATATATGTCTTTTTTTCTCTTACATCTTACATCGAGTGATCCTATACTAAAATGCATTTTTTTTCCTTTTGCATCTTTTCTTCGCAACGGACCGCCGTGCAAATTGCTTCCCTTTTCCCCCTTTCCTTGTATTTTTATGGTTGTACCGGAGGTGTTTCTTTCCCTTTTAGGGTTAGTTCTATTATTATTTTTTTAGTTATCGCTGAATATCCACATGTCAACGGGTGCTGTGACTCCACCTAATCTCTCCTTCGGGAGCGTAGGCTGGAAGGAGTCGAAGAACTCCCCTCCTCCACCCGTCCCGGAGGACCCTGACTCGTTAACCCTGTGGGACATGCTAGGCATTCCTCCCCCAGAAAATGCTCTGTCACAGCATAGTTCTAGTAGAATAGTCCTTCTCGGGAGACCCTTTAGTGGGAAACGAACGATCTGCAAACGTTTGCGCTGTGCGGCGGAGTCTCAGTACCCTTCGGCAGACGCACCGACGGCGATGGTGGACCCACTTTCAGATGATAAAGCCGAAGAAAAAAAAGAACTGTATATTCCAAAAGAGGGTGCGACGGATGAAAACGAAGAGAGCTGGAAATACACTTCCAACAACACCGACTCGTTTGACGGTAGCAACTCTCACGGTATTGGTTTGTCCCATGAATTTGTGGTGCAGCGGGTGCCGAGCGTGCAGGGCGCTGTGCGGACCGGGATGCAGGAGAGCGTTCTCCTTGGAGTGCGTAAGACCACAGAATTCTTTTGCTGTGATGCCGCTGGGAGTCTCGCCGTCGCCCTCCCCACGCTAGAGAGCTTTCGGCATGCGGTGGTTCTCATTACCATTGACTGTAGCGAACCTGCCTCTATCGAGCGACAGATCTCGAACGCGTACAGCCTTCTCCGAGAGCACGTCTCCGGTGTGTTCAAGAAACAGCTTCCTCAGCAGGATAAGGTGCGAAATATGCAGGCCGTCGAGGACCGACTGAATTTTAGAAATAAGGAGCAAATCGCGGTGGCACCCCTCGCCGAAAGTATTTCTCAACTCCGGAAGGTGGGCCAACCGGTAGAATTATCATCCGATGAGGTTTGCATCTTGCCCAGTATCCTGACCTGCACCAAGACTGATATTCTAGACAAACTGGCCAAAGCCTACGAGTCTCTGGGGGAGAGCGATCGTAACGATTTTCGTCTGGATGGTATTTTGCCCTCTGACATTAACTCAGTCGCCAAATCGAATAACGAACCGATTACTTCCATTGTGTCCCAGTACGTGCGATATCAGGCGCTCTTGCACTGCAGCGGCCAGGCGGCGGTGAGCTCCCGTGTGAATACCATCGCGGCGAGCGCCGATGGATCCTCCCCCGCGTTGGTGCATCCGTTTTATAGGGGACTCTGGTTGTATCTGACCTCCCTCTTGGAGGACCCTCTTCGGCGAAAAAACACTTTATCTGATGCAGTGTCTAATGTGTGTGGCTGCAATTTTGTGCCCTCGTCATTGCTTCCCATCGGTGTGGACCGTCCCGAGTTCATATTTCCCGCTATTGTAAATGGAAATATTCGCTTCCCCCCCTGACGCGGCCTCCCCTAGTGATGCCCTCCCGGCGTTGAGCGACCCTTTGCAGCGCTCCGAGCTCCCTGTCGCTGGCCTGCACCAGGACTATTTGAAGCAATTCCACCAACAGGGCGCCTTTACAGAGGGTGGCTTTCCCCGCCCCGCGTCTCTCCCCGCCACACCCACCAACAACGCCGGAGACGGTGAAGCAGAGATGATCTGGGACACCGCATAGAAATAAGCCCCCTCATTGTACTTTTTCATTGATTTTTTTTTTCCCCACAAAGTTTTATTTTTTGCTTTAGTATTTGTAACTTCAGTGCTACTGTTTCGATGTTTTTTTTTTCCTTTTACCATGGTTGTTGTTAATTGTTGTAGGATCGAGGAATTTCTAAATAAACCCCCTTTTCCCCCCTCTTGCAATTTCCTGTGCTAATAGACCGTACTAATAAGGAAAATATGAACCGCGCTGAACGAAAACGGGTCTCGGGAGAAACAGTGGCTGTACTGCAGAGGAAAGAGTACAAGTCCCCCAAAGGTGTCGTTTCGCTCTCTGCTGATTTGGATGCGTTGCTGCAAAGCACACAATTTGTCCCGGAAACGGAGGATATTATATTTCCCGAGACAGAGGAGTGTTATGATACCGTGATTGAGGTGACTGGTGAGTCTTCTCTTGAGGCCTGCAAGCGTCTCTATGACCACGGCGACGGCCAGTCCATTGCGTGTCTTAATTTTGCCTCCGCCCATCATCCCGGCGGGGGGTTTCTCTCCGGCAGCCTAGCGCAGGAGGAGAGCCTTGCGGCCCACTCCGCCCTGTACGCCTCCCAGACCGGTGCGGAGGGGAGTCGGCTGTACGAGAGCAACGGGCGGCTGAAGCGGTTTGACCTGAAGCACCCACACACCCTGTATACCAGCGATATGGTGTGGTCCCCCCGTGTTCCCGTCTTTCGTGACGAGCACTCCGGCGCTTTCTTGGAGGAGCCCTACTACGTATCTTTTATTACCGCCCCCGCCCCCAATGCAGGCGCGACTTTCCAAAGTTTTGGCAAAAAGTGCACTCAACGAGAGTTGAATGATAAAATTGATGCCGCACTAACGCTCCGCATCGACAGAGTGCTCTCCCTCTGTGCGAGAGAGAATCATCGCGTCGTCGTATTGGGGGCATATGGCTGTGGCGTTTTTCGAAATGACGCCACCAGGGTGGCTGAAATTTTCGCTTCTGCCATTCAGAATCGGTTCAAAAACCGTTTCCAACGAATTGTGTTTCCCGTCTGCGATCCTTCTCTGAAGGGCAAAACCTATCTTGCGTTTAAACAGGTTCTTCTACATTCTCTGTGATAAACTACAGAACTCTCTATTTTTTTTTTTTTTCCTTTTGTCTTTATACTTTTTTTTTTTTTTTGGTTTTCACCTTTTGGTCCTCTACCGGATTTTTTTAAATTTCTTGGCGTCCTATCATTGTTGTTCAGAGACGTCCCTATGTCGACGTCTATTTGTTTTTCCCCTTTCTTTCACCTTTTTCATTTTCCCCACCTTTCCCATTATTTGCTGAAAGTCCAAGCGATAATTAATTTTTTGTTCTTCTTTTATTTTCATTACATAAGCTGCGTCGTTTTGACCTTTTTCGGACCATCCGTCCCCGCCTCTATAACAACGCTTCAATTTTTTATTCCTTGTCAAACAAAATGACTTCCGGTTCCGATCTCTCCGTGGAGGAGCGGTACAACCTGTTGCGCTCGGTAGGCGAAGAGTGTATTCAAGAAAGCGAGCTGCGTAACCTAGTGGAGAAGAAACCTGAAATTCGCTGCTACGACGGTTTTGAGCCCTCCGGCCGCATGCATATTGCACAGGGTATCTTCAAGTCTGTCAATGTGAACAAGTGTACCACCGCGGGGTGCCAATTCGTCTTTTGGGTCGCCGACTGGTTTGCCCTAATGAATGACAAGGTGGGAGGGGAAATGGAAAAAATCCAGAACGTCGGAAAGTACTTGATTGAGGTGTGGAAATCAGCGGGGATGGATATGGAAAAGGTGGAATTTTTGTGGGCCAGCAATGAAATCACGACGCATGCGGCGTCGTATTGGAAGACGGTACTCGATGTGGGTCGCCGCAACACGATTGCCCGTATTAAGAAATGTTGCACCATCATGGGAAAGAATGAGGGCACTCTCACCGGTGCCCAAATCCTTTATCCTTTGATGCAATGCTCCGACATTTTCTTCCTGAAGGCGGATATCTGTCAGTTGGGCCTCGATCAGCGAAAGGTCAACATGCTGGCCCGCGAGTACTGCGATCTGACCGGCCGAAAATTGAAGCCCGTCATTCTGTCTCACCACATGCTGGCCGGTCTGAAGCAGGGCCAAGCTAAAATGAGCAAAAGTGACCCTGACAGCGCCATCTTTATGGAGGACACCGCCGAGGATGTGAGGAGGAAGATTCTGCAGGCCTACTGCCCCAAGACGGCGCAAGAAGAGACCGCTGTCACTGACGATGGGGCCCCCTGTGTCCACCGACGATAAAAACCCGGTACTGGATTACTACCAAAGCGTCATATTCGCTCGCCCGGGAGCCTCTATCGAGGTGGACGGAAAGGAATTCAAAACGTACAAGGAAGTGGAGGACGCTTTTATTGGAGGAGCGATTTCGGAGGAAACACTAAAAGAGAGCCTTATTAGCGCCATCAACAAACTCCTCGATCCGGTTCGCCAGCACTTTGAAACCAACGAAGAGGCCAAGACGCTGTTGCAGCAGGTCATTTCGTACCGCAAGGGCGGGGCGTCTCTGGAGCCCAAGAACGAAACCGAGTACACCGCTCCCGCCAACCCTGTGGGGCTCATTTGGCTTCCCGCACAGTTGAAACTGTCGCTGGACATTGCCCTTGGCATCGTGAAGGCGGCCAAATCGTTTTTGGAATCCAACCCTGGAGCTGAAATGAACATTATGCTGCCTCAGTGGTCTTCCATGTCTGCGGACGACATTACGGGAGAGGAGAAGGACATCAAGGCCGCGCTAGAGTATAATATTTTACTGTTGAAGCACTACGGCTTGCCAGAACAGGTGAAAATTGTGTCTCAGGAAACCATGATTTTGTCGGACCCCAACGTGTACTGGTTTACCGCGATTAATGTGGGAAGGAAAAACACCTTGGCGCATATTGAAGAACTCTACGGTGGTGCGGTGAAGAATGCCGGTCAGGTGATTGCCGCCCTCATGAAGGTGGCGGATGCACTGACGTTAAAGGCCACCCATGTGTTCCAAACCTCTCTGGATGGTAACTTGTGCCGCATGGTGGGCGAATTCACGGCGGAGCAGATTCAGGTTCTGACGATTGAAGAGGGCAGTGTTCCCCCACTGAGCCGCCACGACGCTGCGGCCGCGGCTCCCGGACCGGATGACATTCTTTACATTGACGACACCGATATGGATATTAGAAGGAAAGTTAAGAAGGCTTACTCCGCCCCCAACGAGCGAGAGAACCCTATTATCTCTATTGCGGCACACTATATTCAAAGCAAAGGCGAACTACTCGTCGAACGCGGTGAAGCGAACGGAGGAAACATCACTTACACCTCGGAACAGAACTTACGCGATGATTGCGAAAGTGGTGCGTTACATCCCGGCGATTTGAAGGCCAGCGTGTCGAAGGAACTTCTTTCTGGCTCCCAAGACGCCCGGGGGCGCTTTCTACCCCTGACGTTAAAAAACTTTCTCAAACCCTCAAAAACGCCGAGAAGAAGTTGGCGAAGAAAAAGTGAAAAGAATTAATAATAACGTAATTTTAAATGTACTTTTTTTGCCTTTTATTTCCTCTTCTGTTTTTTTTCCCCTCACCCCTGACGTTTTGTTCGTTGCACTAGCACATCGGTTTCACTGCTCGTCCCTCACCCTCCGTTTTTTCTTTCTAGTTAGAAATATTTCTTTACCCTATTCCTGTCGTGTTCTGGGCGTCCGAGGGGTTTTTGCGGGAAAGAGCAAACGTCCACTTCACTTCCTCTAACCCACACACTTTGGTCTCCATAGTAATAATGCGTCTTCTCTGTTATATCCTTCTTTTCTTGACTGCCAGTGGTCTATGGTGCAGTGCCCTTCAAGTGAAGCCAACCGTTTCGACTACTAGTTTTGAAGTAGGGGATGAGGAACTTTGCTTGTATTCCACCGGTCGGGATTATTTTGAAGGCGTCATGATGAGTTACAGGGTCATTCATGGAAAAAATGACTTTGATGTCGTCGTCCGTAATCCGGAAGAGGATATCATCTATGCTTCTTTTGCGGGGGAACACGAGGCGGAGGATCGCATCTACTTTACGACCCATTCCAAATTAGAGTATTCCTTTTGCATTGACAATAGAGGGTATTCAAAGGAGCGGAAGGTATTGGAGATGGAGATTGGCCTCACCTCCCTCAAGAGGTGGAAACAGAGAATCGACCCGCTGAAAAAAGCTAATGATAAGAACAGAGGGGAGTTTCCTCGCCACCAGCGAAGATCAGGTGATATTGCGTATCCGCGAGGTTAATCTTCGCGCCCATGTGGAGAAGCTTTTTTCCCTTATTGCCCTGAGGAGCGTAACCAATTTGGCCATTATACTGTGTGTGGGAGTTCTAAATTACTTTATTCTTAGGCGGGCGCTTCGGTAATACGTGAGGGATTGTACAGTAATATGGAGAAAGGAGTCGTTAATTGCCTTTCCCATGGAGTGTTTTGTAAGGTTCCACATTACAATTATATGTATAATTATTTGGCATTAGCTAAACGGTTTTTATTTTCCTCATTTTGTTTTTCATTTAATTTTCCTGTTGCTGTTTTTTCTCGGGGGTTTCATTCTTTTATCCGTCTTTCTCTCTCTTTCTCTATTCACACTGTCAAAATACAATAAAGAATTATTTCTCATTCTTTGAAAAACAGCCGTTTCCATGCTTCGCCGCGCTTTTCCCGCCACGACCTCGTTGATCGCTGCCACGCTCACGTGCCCCGTTCGTACCGCGTATCATAAGCCCACCCACCATGACTGGTCCCAGATATTTGAACACAAGCTAAACGAAGAGGAGAAGAAGCAGGTGGAATCGCAGATGAGAAGAACGATCTCTGCTGTAGTTCCCGGTGAGATGTTTATTCGTCACTGGATTGTTGCAGAGCAATCGGCGGTGTCTATTCTCAACCGTGTTCTCTCTGGTATGATTGTTGTCTTTTCGATGCTCTGGGCTGCTGGTTACGCCACTCTTGGGTACAACGGACACAATAGCGCTCACGTCGCTGGTTGGATGTTCATTGCCTACTGGCTGGTGCTGCACACCCACATGATGTGGCTAGCTCCCGTGTTCTTGGGATCTGCTTTTCTTGAATTAGCGCTCAACTAGGATAATCACATTTTTTCTTTTAGGGTATTAGTATAATGAAATATCGGTTTAGTTTTCATTTTTCTGTTAGTATTTGGCGTCTTAGTTTACTTATATTTATCCTCTTATGAAATCACTCTTTTAACATATTACATCACTTAAAGAAAGAAAAAAAAAAAGAAGAATATTATCATTTTTTTTTTTAACTTGCCTACTACCTTTTGGAATGAAGCGTTTTATTTATAGTTTTCTTATCACACACACACACTCTCTCTTTCACCTCTCTTCTTCTTTTTTTTTTTCTTCTTGGGGCTCATCACCTTCACGACAAACCACGTAATTGGATTGAATTGTAGAATAGCAGGAAAATGGAAAAGTTTTCAAAAGTGAGAAATATTGGAAAGGGTAATATGGGCGCGTGTGCCCTGGCGCGCAACAACGAAGACGGAAAGTATTACGTAATAAAACAGGTAGACTTGACTCGTATGAATAAGAAAGAGAGACAACAAAGTCTAAACGAGGCCCGCGTCTTGAGTGCCCTCCGACACCCTAATATTATCAATTACGTCGATAGCTTTCTAGCAAAACGCTCCGACCATCTGTGCATCGTGATGGAATTTGCGGATGGCGGTGACCTGTGCGGTCGGATCAAAAAAAACTACGGCGTACACTTTAGAGAGACCCAGGTTCTGGATTGGTTTATTCAGTTAGTGCTCAGCTTAAATTATGTGCACCATCGGAAAATACTCCATCGGGACGTGAAAACTCAAAACATTTTTCTCACCACCGATAATATTGTAAAATTAGGAGATTTTGGGATATCTCGTTCACTGGCTGGGACGTACGATCAGGCGAAAACCTTTGTTGGCACCCCTTACTATCTTTCTCCTGAGCTTATTTTGGAGCAACCGTACGACCACCGAAGCGATGTTTGGGCCGTGGGCGTGGTGCTTTATGAATTGTTAGCATTGAAACACCCTTTTAACGCCAATGACATGAAAGGGCTGATGCAGCGGATCCTAAAGGTACAGTACGACCCTCTTCCCATGATGTATAGTACTGAACTCCGAAACATTGTGCCCCGACTACTCATGAAGGAACCGTCCCAACGGCTTTCCTTTGATGGGGTACTGGAGCTTCCCATCGTTGTCAAGAGGATGAATGAGTGGTTGAAGGGCGACGTGCTTCCGTCTCATTACCTTAAGGCGTTGATCGATCAAAATCTCCTCCCCGACTCGGTGCGGAGGAGTGAATCTCCGTCCAATAATGTATTACCCCCCATCTTCGGCGACAGCAACAACAATAGTGTTCGGACGACCGTCAGTGAGCCTCAGCTTCCGCGGATTCACATGGACCTCTCCCGCCCCCTCAGGCGTCTAGCTGTCACACCACCCCTCGGCCCAGCGAGGAAGGGAGATCGCCGCCGCTTCCGGTCGCCCCCCGGTTGCCAGCTGCGGCACCACGGGAGAGTGACCGGCAAAGTGACTCTAGCAGCCGTCAGGCCCCCCGTTACAGCCGCCAGCCAATGCCCCTCGTTCCCAACCCTTCTCCACAGCTCTCTTCTAACGTGTCTGCCCCTGGCCGACTTGGCCGACTGGACGATTTTTATCAAAAGCTGAATCGCTACCAAAACCCACAAGGTCGTTTGCAACCATTCAATAATCCTGGGGCGTACCCCAACGGTAGTCCCCGTCCTTCTGGCGGCGCTGACTTTAGGACTAATGCTGCGTATGCGAAGCCATCGGGGCAGATGGATATACGAGCGATGCTCCAGCGTGCGGCCGCAGAGAGGGCCCAGCGCGTCCAGAGGGCCCAATACGGTAGTTAGGATGAGCCTAATTGATTTTTTTCCTCTTTTACCTGTTATACCCATCCCTGTATCACTCATGAATTATACCTTTTTTTTTTTGTTCAATTATATATATATTGCGCCTATAAATCTAATGTACAGTTTTTTTTTTCTGATTATTTCGTTTGTCATTTTGATTGAATTGGAAAACATCAATTATCTACAACGACAGTTAATTCATGTCCCTTTATGTGGCTTACACATATGCGTGTATAGGTTTTTCAACTCCTGTGTTTAATAGACTGTCGTCTACTTTCTCTCTCCATATTTTTGCTTTTCTACTTTTTTTTTTTTTTGTCTTCTATTGATGTGTAAAGTAGTCAACATTAATTTACTGAATCCCGAAATTATAAATATCCTTTTAAACCATGCAAAACACTAACTGGATTCAAGAAGATATAGGCACCATACAGGAGGAAACACCCACTATGGCTGGTATGACGACAGACAAACGGTACCGAACGTTTGCGTCATCTGATAAGGTAAAGGTGCGTGCCACGTCAAGTGTTAATGATTTCTATATAGTGAAGAAAAGGAGGTTTGATACCGGCACAGCTTGTTACACCCCACTGCAAACAGTGAAAACTTCTCCCTTTGCGGTACGGTCTCATCAAAACCAAACGTTTAACTGGCTTCTAAAAAAACCGCATCCAAAAAAAATATTGCCCAAGTTTTCCGTTGACAGACGTTTGGGGGCTCCGCCCAATCTCTCTTCCCAAAATGAGGCCATCCGTCTCTTTACCGGGGAACACTCCCCTTTAATACTGGATTTAGTGGAGGAGATGATATTGGACGGTGGCTCTGTGGCGTTATCGTCACTATATCTGGTCATTGACGCCATGCGACACCAACCCCATCGAGCCGCCCGTTTAGCGCTAATTTTGAGAGACCGCTCCACCGACTCCGTCGAGATTCCGCTCAAAATGTGGAACGAATTAGGCACTCTCCTCGCCGAGGTAGAGGATCCAGTTGGGATATCTTTTCTAAATACGTTTAAGGAAATTGTTCTGGTACTGTCGCGCAAGAATGGTAAAGTTTCCGAGAAAATTATAGTAGCCCTGGGAAAGTGTTGCATTCGAAATGAAGACGACCCCTCCTTTGTAAAAGAGCTGGTGAAGGATAAACTCTTTCCCCTGCGCGCGGCCCCTTCCGATAATTCCTCTAGCAGCGTACTGGGTGCATTTTTGGGTGATTTAATGGTTCATATTACCTCCCACTCATCAACCGACGTCGATCTTTCCTTTCCGTCTGACGTGATTCGGTTTGCCTGGCAAAGAAGTCTTACACTGCACTCGGCGGCAACGGAGAAGTGCTTGAGGTCTCTGCAGGAAAAGTCCATGTTTCGGGACGTGTGTAACCTTTTTGCCGCTTTTTGTACTGTCCTGTCGCCCAGCTCCGTTAGCGTACTGCTATTTCTAAAATCGGTAGAGAGGGCGTCGCTTTCCGTGGACGATTGCCGCACCCTTTTTGGGCAACCCTTCATTAGCGTCTTTTTAGTGCACTGCTTGAAAAGTTCACCCGCTGTCTTGAATGGTGGTGGTAATTACGACATATGCATATCGGAAATGTCTGCCCTGCTGGCGCGCTCTTTTTTGCGCGACTCTATCCCCGGATGCGCTGGTTGCCTGCTGTGTATTCTAGGACATCGAAATAACCTGTTAGCTCGCAGTACTCTCCACCACCTCCTGATCGAATTACGAGCCGGTAATTCAACGGGGGAAAAGGTCTCTCTTATCGGTCTGTCAGATGGCCTTGCTCTTCAAATGGTGCTGCAGCTGCCGTGCCCGCCGCCAGTGGTGTATCATCCTCTTCCAGAGTACTTCAGCAAGGACGTCAACCTGGGGAAAGACATGTACTGCAATGTTCTCACCGCTTCCGCGTTTAGTATTATTACCTCCTATCCGCCAGCGTACTCGGCATTTATTAAGCTCATGAACAGCTACACCACCAAAGGGGGCGTGGCCGTTTTTGTCGCGTTGGAGTCCTTGGCCTCACTGGACGGTAAAATGGCGCTCCTGTCTAGCAGGGAGATGTATGACTCTTTTTCATGGTTTCACCTAGTGCCACTTTCCGTTTCTTTTCAGTTTGAGCAAAGGACACTGCTGGGTGTGTGTGCGGATCTTTGCCAAAGTATTCGATCCAACGGACACGAAAAGATCGCATTACTGTGCGCTAAAGATGAGGTTACGACGGCAAATGGTTTCAACGTTCCCAAAGCCATCTGTGTGACTGACCTTTTGAAAAAGTTAGGTGTTGCTGATTTTGTAAGTTGATAGCTTTCCTTACTTTTTTTTTTTTTTCTTTAGTTCGTGTCAGTGTTGTCGTTTGCTTGGTTCTCCATGAAAATGGAGACTAATTATTTTTTTTTTACTTTTGTGACAATGTCTTTTTTTTTTTTCCTTTGTGGTCGGAGAAATGCTGGTTTCAAAACTTAATTGCGGTACGATCTCTCCCCCTCTGTCTCTCTTCTGTAATTTAGAATTTCGTTTTTTTAAATATTTTTGTTCACTGTACAGCGTAATGAGCAAGGCTCCCAAAAAAATACCCCCGCTCCATGAATATAGTGAGGCTCAAATTTGTAGTACCATAGTGTCAGAGTACGGTGTAGACTCCTCACGTTTTAATAATATTTCGTGGCTGGACGGTGATATTTTTGTACTGTCTTCTGGTAAATTTGTTCAATTTTTGAATTTGTCGACCGGTGCTATAGAATGGGACTTGGGTCCCATAGAAGGTGGAGTTGGCTTTGCTGCGGTTCATCCTTCTAGGCGCTTTTATGTTATTGGCGAGCGCACCAATAGCTCTCCCGCCATAAAGGTGTTTGCTTACCCAACCAAAACCCTCTCATTTGAACTTTTAGACGGGGCTAGTAGTGGCTTCAGCGCCTGCGCCTTTGACACCAGCGGAACAGAATGGCAACGGTGGCGACGGAACCCGATTACACCCTCTCTATCTGGGATTGGGAATCGAAGAGCTTGTTGTTGAGGAACAAGTGCTTTAGCGCCGACGTAGTGAGCGTAAGGTTCAGTCGCTTTGACCCTCTCCTTTTAGTGACGGGAGGTGCCGGTCACATCAAATTTTGGCAAACGGCGAAAACTTTTACGGGAATGAAACTCCAAGGCACACTAGGAAAATTTGGACGGATGGAGATTTCTGACGTCACCGCTTTTGAGGTGTTACCTGATGGCAAAGTTTTGTCCGGCTCCGAAAGCGGCAGTATTCTGTTGTGGGAGGGGGATTTGATCAAGTGCATTTTTGTAAAGTCTATTGACTCCAGTGGATCGGAGACCATGTTAGAGGTTCCCCCTTTTGAGTCGGTTCATGAGGGGCCTATCAATGTCCTAGAGTTGATCTACGAGGGCCAAATTGTGGTGACCGCCGGGGACGATGGATTTCTCCGTTTCTGGGATAGAGCCGAACTGGAGTTAGTAGAAGGAGAAGGGATTCTCCCACTGGCGGAGCAATCGTGCCTTCTCGAGATGAACACAAACGTGCCGTGTCCTATTCGCTCTCTCACTTGGAAACAGGACAGTGGTGAATGTGTTCTCTTCGGTACCAACGGTGTGATCCAAAGTGTTCGCATTCCAAGCCTTGAACAGCTAAAGGGAGGCTCTCCGAACGAGTCCATAACAGCTGAAGCATCTCAAATACACTTTTTCAACGGTGGGTCTCTGACTTGTTCCGATATTTCTGCGGGAGAACATACCATGATCGTGGGTGGGGCGGACGGCGTGCTGCGCCTTATCGATTATGTCAATGGAAGGGAACGCTTCTGTCTGCCGACGATTTCGGGGACAGAAAAGTCACCCCTTTCTTTTGTAAAGTTTTTTAGAACCAAAGGCGCATCTCGTCATTTTGTGGCGGGCCTTGCTAGTGGGGTGCTTCTATCCTACCGCCAAGAAGACTCCACCTTTACTCTTTTACAACAGCTAAAACCGCATAAGGATGGCATGATTGCCATGGCAATGGATCCAGCGGAGAACTATCTTTGTACCCTTTCCAAGAACCAAACGGTATTTTTTTTTAGAGTGAACGATGCGGTGGAGTTGGTGCCTCTGGGATTTTGCACTACCCCTTTACCACAACCACTTTGCGTCGAGTGGGATGTGAACGGGAATGGTTGCCTGGTTGGCTATCAAACGGGCGAAATACTTGCCATAAGTCTTCCTGAAAAAAGCGCCGTGAATGCAGAGGTGAGCTTTGAATACCCCTGCGACTATAGCCTCGTAGCGGTACGTCAACGTCGAATCCCCCCTCCCGTCGACGATGATGAAATGTACGACATCGAAGAAGATGAAATTCTACAGGAGAAGGATAACGGCCCATGGGCGGTGGTGTCAATAAAGTTGATGGATCACGCCAAGTATATTATCGCCATGAACAAGGAGGAGTTGGTGTATACTTACAGTTGCAACATTCGCTACCCCGGTGTTCTCTGCCTCCCTCCTCTTCCCCCGACCGGGGTGGAACCTCCTAATTACATGGAAGACCCCGGGGACAATATGGGCTACCGCGACAAACTTCCCCTCATGCTCTACCCTTCACTAAACCCTAATATCATTGCGGTTGTCTGCAATAACGCCTTTGCGGTGCTTCGCAATGTGAGCGCCACGACAAGTATCTCCATCGTCGGCCCGTCTCACGATTCCACCTGCCTGTCCCCCATCACTGGTCTCCACCTTTCTTTTGACGGTTCCATGATTGTTACTACCGGCCTCGATGGCCTTGCCGTTTCTCAGCTCATTCAAGGGAAGACGCTTCCCGAAGTCTGTGCCACTCCGGCCACCCGAATGACAACATCCGCTGCGGTGGTGCGACCAAAGGAGGCGGTGGAAGAGGTGCCCACGCTGTCTATTCAAGAACAAAAGGAAAAGGACGACCGGGAGCGAAGTGACGCCGAGAAGCAAGCTGTCGTGACTGCTTTCCTCAAGGAAATTGATGGCTTACAACGCCACTTTATTGAAGTTTTGGACAAAAACAACGCACTCCCCCCATCACTACGATTATCCGCAGAGGAGTTACAGCTGGATGAAGAAATACAACGTTTTCTATTAGCGGAGAAAAATGAGAGAGTACGTGAGGCACGAAAAGAATTTATTGTCAACTCGGTCAGAGAGGATGTGAGGACGGGAAAGTTAAAAAAGCGGTTTATGGACAATTTGTTATTTGACCGCGTAAAGCTTTTTTCCTTTTCTGGGGAATTTTTTGCCTCCTCTTTCCGTACCGCCGATCCACAAGAAGCGATCCGCCGACTTCGCTCGGATATTGAAGAGTTGGACCACTCCGATAAGGAGGAGAGCGATGATGACACCGCGGCTCCCGTAGTTTCCACCGAAGGTAATGCGCTTGACACTCGTCCTAACGAGTCGGGGTGGGATGGTACCGACAATCCGATAAAAACAAAAGGCATGAATGCCTCGGTGAAGCAGCAGCTTGAGAAAATCGATGAGAGGAGAAAAGAGAGGGAGTTGAGAAGGAAGGGTTACGAGGCGGTGTTGAATCAGAAACCGGATCCTCTAGTCGACGATCGCAATCTCGAGACGGCAATGCGGGATGATTTACTCCACAGGGGAGAGTGTGTGCTTCGAACCGACCCCAACTATGTAACATCGGACAAGGAGTTGCGACCCACCGCAAAGGCGAAATTGCAAAGGCTTATCACTCTACAAGGTATCATTGTGTCGCTAAAGATGAGCTTTAATGAAAAGTTCATGTCGTTACGGGAAGAGAAAGTGGCATGCATCAAATCATTGAACCAGTGTATTGATCGAATGAACGAGATTGATTCTATATTAGGAGCGGGTGGAGCCGACAACGTTGTATCACTTCTCGCTTACTGCAGAGGAGGAGCCGGAACAAATTTTCCACATGACACGCGAAAACTTGGATACTTACTCACGTAAAAAGCAAGAGGAAAAAATGCTGGCCGAGGAGTCTAAAAAGGCGCAGCGTGGATTTGGCGCTGATCTCGCCGGTGCCACCGCGGTCGCCGCCCGCAATTCCTCTCTTGATCCCAGCCGTGCGTCACGTTCGACGAGAAGAGAAAGTAACAAGAAAAGTACGCAGCACTCCTTCGCGGATAGAGGTTCTAGAAGCAGTACTATTTTTGCCTCGATGAATCGGGATCGACTTAATGCGGAGCTGAAGAGCAAGCTTGACAACGTCAAATTGTCAGAACGAGAAGTAGAGGAGAAGGCCATGATTAGGGAGCTTTTGATGGGTGAGAGAAAACAGCTGGAGAAAAAGTGCAACAAAATAAAGAACGATTTCGATAGTCAACTTTTCAACCTCTTGTACGAGAGGGGTGTAGTGGACAGCGACTGCAGTCTGTCCAATATGCATTTGCTGCTTTTATTTCGGGAGTATCAGTTACTTTTAGTGTACCGCTCTAGAGATAAAGATCTCAAACAGCAGCTCAACGCGTTTCGCCGGGAAGGGGAGGTGTTGGAGGACAAAAAAACTACTCTCCAGCAACAAATCGGGGAGCTCGAACGCACGATTGCACGTTTGCAAGAGGAGAGGAAGGAGATGAAGCACTCCGCAGAGGCCTTTATCAGCGAAAATTTTCCCACGGATAAAGCAAGCTACATTTTAAAAGTCTTTAATCGAAAAATAAAACGAAAGGCACTCAAAGAAGAAGACGACGATGACGATATCACCAGTGACGACGAGGATGAAATGGAAGAGGAGGACGACATTGGAGAAGAAGTCTGTCCCGCGTCTTGCTCCACAGAGGCCTGGAATACCGTTCTCCGCCTGCGGAATGAACGTCTTGACGCGCAGGACCTCTACTCTTCTTCTAAAAATGAGCTAGAAAAACGTTCCAAAGAACTGAACGACACCACAGGAAAAGAAATGACCGAAATTAAAGAGAGTATCAAAAAGTGTCTCGAAAAGAAAAAGGAGCTCGAAATGGAGAAACGAAAAGTGCTCAATATGCTGGACATGATCGTCCCCCTCCGTTGTAGCCAAATCAAGTCTCTCTCCAATGCCTTTCAGTGCCCCACCGACCTCGGTGACCGTGATGTAACGGTCATCTCTGACGAAGAACTTAAACGTCTATTTTCCCGACTGGGTGAATTAGCTCTAGTAAAGGTCAATAGACGAAAGCAGCTGGAGGACAGTACGGAGGCTATGGATGAGGTTCGCCAACAGAAAGCACAGATACAAAAAGTTCACGCTTCATGGGAGTCCAAGGTCCATGAGGTGATGATGTTAAAGTTTGGCCAACACGTGGACTTGGAGATGCTGGAGCAGTGTGGAACAAGCCGACGCATCGAGGCAAAGAAGGAAGAACTACGACAGTTGGAATTGCGTTGGGAAAGAGAGTTGAGGAAACAAGAGAATCTGATCGACGGCCTACGGGATCGCCTCCAGAATCGTCTCATCGAGAATACACATCTCCTTCAGGACTATGGGACTTACGAAGGGGAGCGCCAGCAACTTCAAAAGAGCTTGGCCCACTCTACGGCTAATGCGGCCAGCAAATTTGCATCCACCCATGTTGCCACTGCAGAGGACAAGGAAAATTTAAAGGATTTGATTGCCGCTCAGCAGGATGAAATTGCCGCCCTTACTGCGGAAATCATGATGCTGAAACGAAAAGGAGGTCACGCCTATAGCCCTTCTATGTATTGACCCTTTTCAAAATAAAAATAAAAATAAAATAAAAATTGTACTTTTTGATGTAATTAGTGTACTTCATTTTATGCAAGACAATATGTTTTT
>AUXL01000111.1:0-19852 GCA_000482185.1 Angomonas desouzai | reverse complement strand
CAAAAGATAAGTTTTCTTGAACAAATGGAAAAATTAGATGAGTGGAGAAGAAAATACTAAAGTTATGTGTCGCTCATAGGAGTTGCAACCATCATTCAGCCATTTAGTGTGCTACACGTTACACGTTTAGTCTGTTTTCAATTTTTATACAATGATAGTTTACAGTACAGTGGAAGTAACCACAAATGCATTTAAGTGGTCTCAATGAAATATTTGTTGTTAAAAGAAGTGAAATAATCAAAACAAAAAGCAAAAACAAATAAAGATTTCCCTTTTCTATTTGGGGAGTTGTTTCACCCAAATGTTTTTTGTTCGTTCGAAAAAAATGGAAAAGCACAGCAAAAAACAGAAAATAACAAATCAGAGGCGAAGCGTGGGAAGCACAACGCACCCCGCTTCTTCCATCAAATATCCACCACATTACGAATGCTGATATTTGGCTTACTGCATCGACTGAGACTATAACGGTGTACGGCGTACATCGACTTGAACAGTCGCTCCGCCTCCCCAAAGAAGATATCGGTGGCGACGAGGACGGAGATGATCATGTTAATGTCATGACTGAGGGGGTAACGCTCGGGGTGCGAGTTGGGGGCAAAGCTGAGATTGGCGTCTTGCGTGGTGCTTTTCTCTTCCTTCTTTTCTTCCGTGGCATTGGATGAAACCGCTTCCCCTTCCTGAATAGAGGAAGTACTTCCTTTACTCTTTTTGGAACTACCTTTCACCGAGGAGGACGGTTCTGGCTCCGTCTTACGCTTATAATCCCTCCGCAACGCCGCAACATATTTGCGGTGTGCCTTATCAAAAGAGGAGTGTAGATCGGCACTGATAGAGAGAAAGTACGAAAAATGCAGTGTCGCCCGTTCTTTATTCCACTGAAGTGGAATCGCCATGGCGTCGATGAAATCCTGCAACATAATGCGAACGTGAGCATCGATGCTGACAATGACGGGTAATATCGAACGCATCATACTGTTCACTTCTCTACGGTGATGCCGCCTTCCGTCAAGCGTGGCGTTACGCCGGCAGTACAGTGAGGCTAAACCAGAGTGCAGCACATCCGTCGCCGAGGCCAACCGCTTCATCGAACTGTACACCGTTTTCATAATATCTAAAGGATAGGGGGCACCATGAGAGGTGGGCTCCGCGGCGGCCTTGGGGACCCAATTGCCAAAGGCGTGCACCGCCATCCACATCGAGGCTCGCTGGGCTCTAACCTCTTCTAGTTGCTCCATGACAAATTCACGTATGATTTTATTATTTTCACGGTGTTGTGCTTTTCGTTGCTTTTGTTGAGCTTCTTCCGGCTGGGAGTAGACAGAGTGACTGCCGTCTTCTCTATTCCCCGGACTACCTTCCTCCGAGTCCTCGTCCTCCTCTTCGCTGCTGTCTTCCATCAACATGGGCTGCACGACAATATCCACCAAACTGCTAAACCGCTCTAGTACCAAACTTAAGGCCTTGACTTCCGCGGTAAAACTCACCTTGAGCACATCAATCGGAAACATAAAGACGCAAATGACGTAGTACGTCATCACCGTAAAAGTGTTGGAGACGATACGCGAGAGCAACACCAATTTTGTCCCCGCCGTTCCTAGAGAGCTACAAATTAACATACTGCAATATTGTGCTGTGTGTGAGTACGGCGGCACGTCACGGAACAAGAGGGCAATGAACACCCCTGCCATCGCCAGAGCAATCTCCCCCGCTAAGTTATTCGTGTGCCATATCGCCATATAGGCGATGGAGCAAGCACACACCATACCAGTAATACGATACACCGAGGCAATCATGGTGTCACCGGCAGTGGGCTGGCCGACGGCGATGAGGATGGCCATACCAAAGTAGTAGGTATTCTCAGGGTCGGTGTAACGCGTGTAGACAGACCCAACCCCATAGGCGCACGTCATCTTGAGCGCATCTTTGACGATTCTTACATCTCGTGGGGTAGCTAACGTTAACCGTTTCGGCAGATCCTCCCAGAAACGGGTCCAGTGATCATAAAAGAAGAACTCCCATATTCGTTTCCACTGAGATTTGTAGCGAGACCGCTCAAAGTCGCGCATCAGTTCCCCATACTGAAGGAGATGCTCTGCTAAACCGATAAGCGTGTTGTGAAAGAAGACGGTATTGGTGTAGATGAACGGACTGACGGGGCTTTCTCCTTGGACGAGCACTTCAAAGTTCATGCGCCTTAAGTCGATTGTCAAATGTTCCACCGCTTCTCGAAGAGCATTAAAAGGGACCTTTTCCGCCACATCCTTTGGATTGAGATACTTCCCTAGTCCGGTGAGGACATTGTGCAGACAGGACAGATACTCCTCCACCGATGGGGCAAGGAGGGTGCGGGTACGCCGCCACAGTTCAGTATCTGTGTCGGAGCGAAACAAATTTGGCCGTGAAGGTGGGGAAAAGGGATTGTAATGCCCTGTGCCATCGTCCTTCCTTGCTTGTCTGTCGGCCGCGAAAGGTTCATGACGATTTGCCATTTCCCTTTCCTTTTCTTGCTCTTGTTGTACCTCCTCTTTATCCCGCACCTTCATCCCCTGCAGTCGGCGTATTGCCAGTCCTCTGACACAATCGGTGAGGGCGTGTAGATGGGTGGTGCACTGTTTCAATTGCTCCACCCGCTCCTTTCGCAGCTCTAGTCGTAGCGTCGACTCCCAGAACTCATACATGACAAAGAAGAGCTGCCCAGGGAGGGTATCGATGAGCTGCTGTAGAGGATCGGTGGAGAGTTCTTGTAATGCGAGGGCACATTCAATGGGGTCCTCGGACCAACAGGCCTGGAGACTATGCTTGACCAACCCGTAAACGTGGTTCCAACTACTGGCTAACATTTCATCACAGTGCCGTGCATTGGACCGTGGTGGCACCCACACCTGTACCATCGCAAAGGTGGTCGCGAGAATCATATCTCGTCCGACTTTCAGTGCAAATAACTTATCCGTCCCATCGTGAATAAACTCCATATGAATAATGATGATACCCAGCAATACAAGAAGTCGTTTACACCGCACATCACCGAACAACAGGGCGACAAAGCTGATAAACAGAATCGAGCACCACCACCCCGCGTTGTGATGACTAAGGTTAAAGCTATTGTTAATGGTCCCCCACACCGCCATCCACAGACCACACTGGTAGCTGACAATACCGCCCGCAATTTGTTCACCGACGCGGTTGGCGCAGACGACGACACCCCACATGGGAATGACCACATGCGCAGGGAAGATGTAGTTGACGCTGGGTAGACGGGCGATGACAGTCAATGGGAGGGCCACCATCAGTGTGATACGGAGGGCATAAAACACCTTCATGTGAACCTCGGGGTAGAAGAGGGCGGTGAAGTAGGCTTGGAGGGGGGTGCCGTCACCTTGGATGTTAATGCGAGGGTCGAGAGGCTCCCTCGGCGGCCGAAAAAAGGGCGCCACTTTTTGGCGTTCTCTATTTTCATTGTCAATATCACTGCTATCCGAAGCACTTGGATTATTTTTTTCCAAGTGATCCTCTGTCTTCCACAATGTAGTGAAATTCACGTTTTGCATAACGAAAAAGAAAAAATAAAGAATAGAATTCGAATTGATATCTATGAAAGAACGTTGTTATTTTTCTACGATAAAAATGACCAAAATTATATTCTACTGGAATTCAATGAGAGTCCTTTTCAAAGAAAGAAAGGGAGGGAGAATGTCAAAGCGGTTGTAGTTGGAAATGAAAGAAAAAGAATGACAGGTGCTTAAGTGTACACGGAAATAATTATTTTTCTTCTTTGTGTTTGTGGATTACCCCACCCGTTAAAATTCTTTCTGGAGTTTTGACTTTGAAGCGTCTTTTTTCCTTTTGTAAAATATGAAATGAAATATACAATATAACGATCGGCAAAACATGCGATAATGGAAATGGAAGGAAAGAGAAATATACAAGTAGAAACGTTCACTTTACAGGGGAGAATAAGTACATGCTTCCTTGCTCTACTACCTGAAAAACAAACTAACCGAGGGAGGAAAAAAAAGAAACTAAAACTTACTTTACACACTCACAATGTCATGAATGCTGTTTTTAGGCTTTCTGCATCGACTGAGACTATATCGGTGTACGGCGTACATGGACTTTAAGAGCCGCTCCGCCTCTCCAAAGAACATATCGGTGGCGACTAGAATGGACATGACGATTTGGATATCATGAGTGAGGGTGTGCTCCTCTGGATTGAGACCAAATACAAAGGTGTGATTGTTGGGGGCGATCTGCGGGGTGTCATCCATTATAGTATCTCGAGGTACTTCGGTGGTCTCTCTCCCTTCTACGGAAAAGCTGCTGCTCGAGGAGGTTTCCACGACACTTTCTTCCTTTCCCTCTTCTGAATTGCGCTGTAGTGCGGCGACATACTTGCGATGAGCGTCACCAAAAGTGGAATGAAGATCGGCACTGATGGAGAGAAAGTAGGAAAAATGACGGGTGGCGGCCTCCTTGTTCCATTCCAGCGGAACCGCGGTGGCGTCGATGAAGTCCTGTATCAATACACGGACGTGCGCGTCGATGCGGATGATAACGGGAAGGATGGAGCGCACTACGTTGGCCACCACACTATGCCGGTGGTGCTGCCCGTCGCCTTTATTACCATGCCTTCGATAGAGTGTAGAAAGCCCAGAGTGTAGCACATCCGTCGCCGAGGCGAGGCGTTTCATGGAGCTGTACACCGTTTTCATGTCCTCCAGAGGGTATGGGGCACCATGAGAAACGGGCTCTGCGGCGGCCTGGGGGACCCAAGTACCAAAGGCCACCACCGCCCCCCACATTGGTACTCCGCGGGCTTTTAATACGTCTAGTTGGTCCACAATAAACTCTCGCATGTGCTTTCGATCTTCGTTACGCTGTTGTGTGTTGCGTCGGACGCGGGGTTTCGTTCCGGAAGAGTTGTTTGGACGATGATCGCCCTCTTCCTCTCCCTCGTCGTCGTCATCACTGCTCTCTTCCATCAGCAAGGGTTGAATGATAATGTCGACGAGACCACTGAAACGGTCCACAATCATCCCTAACGCATCCACTTCAGCGGAGAAGGTGACTTGTAACACATCAATCGGAAACATAAAGACGCAAATAACGTAGTACGTCATCACGGTAAAAGTGTTGGAGACGATACGTGCCAGGAGGACTAACTTATTACCAGCTGTGTTGAGTGAACTGCAAATCAGCATACCACAGTACTGCGCGGTGTGGGAGTAGGGCGGCACATCACGGAAGAGTTGCGCAATGAACACCCCAATAAGCGCGACGGCCAACTCCTGTGTCAAGTTGTGCGTGTGCCAGATGGCCATATAGGCGATGGAGCAGGCACACACCATGCCGGTGATACGGTACACCGAGGCTTCCATCGTATCTCCCGCAGTGGGTCGACCGACGCCAATGAGAATGGCCATCGCGAAGTAGTATACATTATGGGGATCGGTGTACTGCGTATAGAGGGCCCCCATGCCATAGGCGCACATCATCTTGAGAGCATCTTTTACAATACGTACATCTCTCGGGGTCGCAAGAGTCAGTCGCTTCGGCAGATCCTCCCAGAATCGTGTCCAGTGATCGTAAAAGAAGAATTCCCATATCCGTCTCCACTGCGATTTGTAACGGGAGCGCTCAAAGTGGCGCATCAAATCTCCATACTGAAAGAGATGCTGAGCCAGTGAAATTAACATGACGTGAAAAAAGATGGTGTTGGTGTAGATGAACGGATTCACCGGTTTCTTTCCCTTGACAAGTATTTCATGATGTACTTGGTTAAGTCCATCAGAGAGATCCTCTGCGGCTCCTTTGAGGGCGTCAAAGGGGACTTTCTCTGCCACATCCTTGGGGTTGAGATACTGACCTAGGCCCTTCATGACGTGATCAAGGCAGGTCAGATACTCCTCTACCAACGGGGCGAGAATCTCCCGTGTCCGTTGCCACATTTCGGTGTCGGTGTCGGACTGAAAAAGATTAGGACCCGCAGTAAAAAACGAACCCTTGAACGCGGAATCGTCTTCTCTACTATTCTGATCACTAAAGAAGGCTCATGATTGAGGGAAAGCTCTTGCTCCTTCTCAATCTCTCTCTGCACTCTTGAGAGTCCCGCACCTTCATCCCTTGCAGTCGTCGTATCGCCAGTCCTCTCGCGCAGTCCGAGAGGGCATGTAGATGGGTCGTGCAGGCTTTGAGCTGCTCTAGGCGTTCTTTCGCAGCTCCAGTCTTAGTGTCGACTCCCAGAACTCATACATGACAAAAAAGAGCTGCCCGGGAAGAGTGTCGATGAGCTGCTGTAGAGCATCAGTAGACAGTTCCTGCATGGCGAGGCCACATTGAATAGGGTCCCCGGACCAACATGCGGTGGCGCTATTCCGCACAATGAGATGGACCTGACCCCAGCAGTTGGCCAGCATGCCGTCACAGTGGCTGGCGTTCGACTGTGGGGGTATAAAGGACTGAAACATGGCAAAGGTGGTCGCCATGATGATATCCCGTCCTACTTTGAGAGCAAACATCATGTCGCCTGTGGTGTTCAGAAACTCCATGTGAATCATGAGAACCCCTAAAAGACCCACTACACGCTTGCACCGAACATCCCCAAAGAGAAACATGATAAAAACGACGGCGAGAATCGCGCACCATCGACCTTGGGTGTGCTGTCGGAGGTTGAAGCAAGTCCCTAGCGTCCCCCACAGCGCCGTCCACAGTCCCACTTGATAGGTGACAATATTAGTGGCCAGCTGCTCCCCGACCCGCGTCCGGCAGTCGACCACCCCTAGCATGGGAAACACCACATGGGCGGGGAACTTGTAATTGACGTTGGGGTGCAGCGCTAATACAGAGAGGGGGAGGGCGGAGAGGAGTGTAATACGAAGGGCGTAGAATATCTTGGTGTACACCTCTGGGTAGAAGAGAGCCGCAACATAAGACTGCAATGGGGTGCCGTCTCTTTTCGTATTCACACGGGGATTTAACGGCACCCGCGGGGGCCGAGAGTAGGAGGAAACTTTTAGTTTATTTTCTTTTCCCGATTTTGTCTTTTTTGTTTTATTCTCTTTCTCTTCTTCAGGGTTTTCGTTGAAGGGAGAATTACGGTTCTTGTTCTCTTCCTCCTCCTCCATACTTTTCTTGGCCCTCCATAGCGCCGTAAAACTAATGTTTTGCATCACCGTGACCAGAACGAAAGAGAATGCACGCGCGCGATATTGGTTTTCTCTATAAACTAAAACAATGATTTTCGTATCGATCTACAAAGGAAGAATAAACAGTAGAGAAAGAGGACAGTATCGGTGAAAGAGAGGAAAATAAAAACAGAAATGGTAATATACTCCAAATAATACTGGATAAAAGATTACGTCTCTTCTATTTTTATTTTTATAAGACTTTTACAATTTAATTCGATGAATTGTTTTTTTCTTGTTGTTCCTTTTCTGGGAAGTCATCACCGTCGGTGATTCTCATGCACCCTTGAAAGAAGGGAAGAAATAATTATATATAGAGGAAGGAAAACAGCCAAACATAAAGGAAAAAAAAAAAAGGTATACAACATTATTTGAATAATAATATAACAATGAGTAAGAGAGAGGAAAAAATAAACTATGCCACTTGGGGCTGATTTATTTTTTTTCACTATACTCGTGTGTTTTAGAAATATTTTAAGTAACGCGATGAAAAGGAAAAAAAAAAAAAAGCGGGGTGATCAATAGCATTCTTTTTTAATATAAGTGTGGTTACTCTTAAAGGCCACTTTTCTATTCAATCAACTACTTAATTTTATATATAAATACGGCGCAGCTGAAACACTTTCGTGCTGAGATTTAATTAATACGAATTTTGTTTTATATATATTTGATTTTTAGATTCTTTGTAAGAATGAGAACTGTAATTCCCGATAAATAGGTTGATTATGCTGTGCATGTTTACCCTCCCTACACATCCAGAGGGCTCTCCCACCGCGGGGGTCCGTCCCGACTTCTGCCGTACAAATTGATGTGGTACATCGTCCGCAGTAGTCGTTCCGCCTCGTCAAAGAACATCTCTGAGGCGACTAGGATAGAGAGCACCAGCTCCATATCATCACTGACACTGTAGTAGCGTCGGTCCCCGGCGGCGGTGCTGGGGGCGGGGTCGAAGGCGAAGGAGAGCTTCTCGGAGGGGTCCGCGGAGGTACCGGCCTCTTTGAAGGAGGCGTCAACGAAGCGGACGGCGGTGGTTTGCTGAGAGGGGACGTTAGAGGTGTGAACACTGTCGGTCTCTTCATCCCCACCGGGCGGTTTGGCCTCAATAAAGTCGGCGTAGGCCTCCGCCTCGGCTTCCTTTTCTATAGGAGCCAGCGCGTCTTCCAGTTCCTTTCCTTGCAGTGTCGTCGCGATCGCGCCCCCAGAGCTCTGGGCAAAGCTAACGTTGGGAATAAAGCTCCCATTGTGGGCGGGAAAGAAGCTAGTATTGTGAGAGGGGTTCGAGGGCTGCGGGGGGCCGGCGAAGCTTTGGATCAAGTTGGACTGGGCGGCTCTTGCGAAGGTGCGGTTCATCACACTTTGACGAAAGTTAAGACGGAGGGCTTTGATACTCTTTTTGTTCTGTGTGTAGAACACTCGGTGCAAGTCCTTGCTCAGTCGCAGAAAGTCAGAGAAGTGGCGGGTCGCTCTCTCCGCGGTCCACTCCAGCGGCCGGGCCATGGCGTCAATAAAGTCTTGCAGCACAAGGCGCATCTTGTAGTCAATTCTCTCCATCACCGGCACCATAAGACGCAACTGCTGGGCAATAATATCATCGACAACGGTGATGCGGGGGGAGTAGAGCTGATACAGCGCAATGTACATCAACTCCGTCGCGGAGGCCAGACGGCGGAGGGAGCTATACACACTCTTCATTTCTTGAAGGGGATAAGGGAGGCCGTGGGAGGTGGGCTCCATGATGGCTTTCTGCATCCAGTTACCAAACACGGTAATTACCTGAAAGCCCTCACGGCGTTTCTTGTCGAGGTATTTGAGCTCTTCAATCGCCACGTCCTGCCACTCAGGGTCGTTGGAATTGAGGGGGATCCGCATCAGACGGACGAGGTGGGTGAACTGGTCGGTGACAAACACACAACTTTTCATCTGCGCGGCGTATGTGACTTTTAACACATCAATCGGAAAGAGAAACACGACAATCGCGTAGTAGGCCATCACCGTGAAGGCGTTGGAGACGATACGAGACAGCAGTGTCATCTTATTACTCGCGCTGTTCAAGGCGGTCAGAATGAGCATACTGCAGTACTGTGCAGTGTGAGCGTACGGGGGGACATCACGGAAGAGGAGAGCAATGAAGACACCCGCCAACGCGATGGCGAGCTCCCCAGAGAGGTTGTGTGTGTGCCAGGTGGCGACGTAGGCAATCGAGCAGGCACAGACCATACCAGTAATACGATAGACCGAGGCCACCATCGTATCCCCAGCGGTGGGCCACCCAACGCCCATCAAAATAGCCATACCAAAGTAATACGTGTTCTGCATGTCCATATAGTGCGTGAACATGACGCCCACCCCATAGGCACAGGCCATCTTAATACCGTCCTTTACAATACGTACGTCTCTTGGAGTCGCTAACGTTAACCGATTTGGCAGATCCTCCCAGAAACGGGACCAGTAATCATAAAAGAAGAACTCCCACGCGCGGCGCCACTGAGACTTGTAGCGAGAGCGATCAAAGTTGCGCATTTGTTCCCCATAACTCAGCACCCTCTCGGCGATGGACAGCATGGAGAGGTGGAGAAAGATGGTGTTGTTGTACTGCACTGGGTTGACCGGTTCATCGCGCTGGATGAGCAACTCAAAGTGGACCTTGTTGAGGGCCATGCGAAGGTCTGTGGAGGCGTCCCTCAGATCATTAAAGGGCACATTGGCGACAATATCCTCCGGGTTGATGTATTTGCTGATTTCCATCACGGTTCTCTCCAACGTGGCGAGGAACTCATTCAGTGGCTCTTCAATGGCATGCTTCGCCCAGTGCCACGCCACGGCCTCGTGCTCCGATTTCGATTTTTTCGGTCCCTTCTTTTGTTTCTTGTCCTTACTCACGGAGGAGGAGGTACGACTTTGGGGGCCTTGTCCAAGGGGGTCCTCGCCATGGGCCTCCGACTTCTTCTCCTCCCGCGGCTTTAGCCCAAAGAGACGAGAAACGGAGCGTCGCACTGTTTTTTTATACCCCTCCGACGGCTCTACAGGCTCGTTGGGGTCTCCTTCTTCAAAGGTGACGGTGGCCTGCCGCTGCGGTTCGTCTCCATCCCCGTAGGGGTTGTGAGGGACATCGGATTCGCTTCTCCCAAAAGGGACATGCACCTTGTTGCTGGTCAAATTGGAGGTGTTATCGTTCTTTCCCTTTTCGCGTCTCGTTTTTCGACTCCGCCGATCTGACGGGGTGCCGAGAAGAAGTTCATCGGTGTCCATGACGCCGTCATCCTTTTTGTGCTTTTTGAGCTGGAAGGGGCGCTTCATGACAGCCGCTCGGGCCGCGTCGGTGACGGCGTGAATGCGTGGTCGAAAGCTCTGCTGTAGTTCCAGCCGTTCGTACCGTAACTGCAGCCGTAGTGTAGTCTCCCAGAACTCGTACATGACAAAATTCAGCTTCATGGGCATTTCAGTAGTGGCGTTACGGATCGGCTCTGTCCTCATGTTACTGAGGGCCAAGGTACACTCAATGGGGTCCTCGGACCAGCAGGCCACAGCGGCGCTCTTGAGAATCCGCATCATGTGCACCCAGACACTTCGAGAGAGATCATCGCACTCCTTGGCATTGGTGCGTGGGGGCACAAAGACCTGAAGAAGGGCAAAACCCGCCGACATGCAGATATCCCTCGCACAGAGAGCAGGGGTGATGACCCGTGTTCCACCAGGAGCGTGCTGCATTCCCATGATAAGCGCTGTAAAAAGACAGGCAAATCGTTTGCACCGCACGTCGCCAAAAAGGGAAACAATAAAGACACCAAAGATGATGGCGCACCACCACCCTCCCTCGTGCTCCAGTACATTCACTGCGTTGAGAATCGTGCCATAAATCAAGAAGTAGGCGGCCATCTGCACGGTCATGATGAAGCCCGCAATTTGCTCTCCAGTCCGGTACCGCGAGTCCGTAATCCCCAGCAGCGGCAACACCACGTGAAAGGGAAAGATCCCCATCAGTTTGGGCATACGGGCAAAGAGTGATAGAGGTAGGGCGACCATGAAAGTGATACGGGCGGCGTAGAAGATCTTCATGTAGACCTCGGGGTAGAAGAGAGAGACGAAATAGGCGCGAATGGGAGTGGTATCGATATGAAGGGGGGTGTAGGTCTTCAGTGGGGGCGGGTCGTGGTGGGGGCGGTGCACTACCACAGAGGACTTCTTATCGGGGGAACTCGCGGAGGAGTCAAAGTAGATTCTTTCATCGTCATCACTGCGATCAGAGGAAGAGGACGAGGTGACGAAAGAGCTGTCGCTTGCGCTGCTACTTTCGCTGCTATCGGGGACCGTATCAAGGAGTAATGCCCCTACATTCACAAATTCCATTAATAAAAACGCTTATTATTTAGAAGATTATTCTCTGTTAAAACCCTTGTGGGTTTGTTTCGAACCAGTCAGTTTGAACTAATCGAATAAAGATGAAGGGGAGAAATAAAGGGAACAAATTGTTGATGGGCAGCTTAATGTTTCATCAAACATCTTCAATAAAATAAAATAAAATGTTAATCACAATTACACCACTCTCTTTTGCAGTCACCATCTGCCACACGTTAGACGAAGACAAGTAGAGTCCATTCCCCCCTCTTAGGAATGAAAGGAGTGGTCCTGGAAGGCGTCGATGGCCGGCCACCGGTGTCGCGTGGGGGAGCTCTTTTTGAGATCCCGTGCCGTCCGTTGACCGGTGGGTTCCTCGATCAGAGAGGCGGGGGTGGAGCGGAGGGGTCTGGTGGTCCCCTCCCGTGCGGGACTGTTTTGAAGAAAAGAGACACTCGGCGACTCGGGGTAGTCCCCGGACACGGAGGTGGACGCCACTGGGTTCAAGAAGGAAAGACGGCGGACCCACCTGGAGGACTGCGACTCTCGACGATAGTCTTTGTACATCTCCATCCAATCACGACGGCGGAGGGATTCCTCCTTGACGATGTTTTCTCGGTTGGCCAACTCTAGTTCGGTGATGAAGCGGAGGAGTTGCTTGTCTGATATCACCGTGTTGTATGCCATTTTACGCTGATATAATTGTACCTTGTAGTGACACAGATCCATTCGCAATTGATGCTCTTCCGCCTCCATCGTCTTGCGGGCCGCCGTTTCGGTAAGAAAGAGAAAGTGCGCGGTGATGTGCTGCTCCTCCGCTGCACGCCGCTCTTGGTCGGCATCCTTTTCATAGAGACGGTCCTTCAGTTGCTGTATACGTGCCAACTGCACCTTTCGGTCCTCCTCCGTCTGAAGGAGTTGGTGCTGTAACCGTTCCAATTGTTTTTGACGATCTGCCAGCGCCTCTTTTAGCATTTCCGTCTCCTCTTTCTGCTTTCTTCCTTCCTCCTCTCGTTCTCTTTCGTTCTCCAAAACCCGACGGTGATGGAAACGGCAGGTGCCAACGTGAAAAGTGTGGCGCAGACTGTCTACCAAAGTCTGCTGTTCTGCCTCTAGTACACACCGCAGCACCGCCTCCTCCGCCACACACCGCAACAGTAACAGCTCTCCATAATCCAGACGGGCGTGATGCGCAATACATTGAAGAGAGGTTTCATCTACCTCCTCGGGGTACGAAGGGGCGTTGGTGAAGCAGAGAAGAGAGTCCCGACGGTGATCGTGATGAATAGAGTTGTGGTGACTCCTCACCAGTCCCTGACAGGATGTGTTCCGACTACTATTGCTGACACTCCCCAGAGGAGGCCGAAGACTCAGAAAAAGGTCTGGCTGGTGGGGTGCTTTGCGATGGTTCAGCAGCGCGGTCCTGGGGAGCAGGAGGGCGGCGAGGTCGTCTTCTTCTTCCTCCGGGGAGTGGTCGGCTGCCTGGGCCGCGCAGGCCAACTTACCCTCAAAGTAGGATAGTAAACGATCCATTTGGCGGAGGGAGGAGAGCGCTTGGGAGAGGGTGGAGGGATTCATTGTTCTCTCATGATACTGCTCTCTCATTCTATCAGTCTCTGATGGCAGGAGGCGGTCTTGATGATGATTGTCTACTGTTACCGCCGCCCGATAACACTGCGTCAAGTCTAACAAATGATGTGTGATTTGGTGCTGTGTGTCCTCCAAGGTATGCCACGGTGGGGCCATCCCTTTCCTTCCTCTTGATGTTACTTTATCCCCCTCCTGTGTCCCGGGGTAGGGGTACATCATGCGCTGAAAACGGGTGAAGAGGTCATCATGGGAAACCACAGTGGAGTGTTGAGGCCGTGCATACACTTCACCGGCGGAAGAAGAATCATTCAAGTCTAGCTGCTCTAAAAACTTTCTATCCTCCACTGCGGGGTAGGAAAAAGGACAGGCGTAATCTAAATCTAAATCTAAAGGTAGTCTACTATTGTGATGATGGTCCTCTTTTGTAGAGAGGGTCGGTTTTGTTGGTAGTGGCGGCATGGATCTCTCTTCTCCCCCACTGCGCCGCCGTTCCACGACAATGGCTTTGGAATTGGGGAATCGTATCGCCCCACTCATAATTCTAATATTGTAGTCTAATGAATATAGTTGTATGTTCTGCTTTTGTGCAAATATTGAAAAAAGGAGTAAAGTATATTAATGGATATGCAACAGACGTCACAGATGCAGTATTCACGTACAAATGAATACAAGAATTTTTTTTTTTTTTTTATTACGTAGCACCGATATCATAAAAAAATAAATAAGTAAGCGGATATACCATCTCGGAGTCCCATAAGGAAACACACTTTAATGTGACGGATATAACAAAAGGAAAAAAAAAAGACTGTTTGAAAATTAAATATTCGTTATCATTCGTTTAAAATAAAATAAAAGTAAAAATGAATCAGGCCGTTTTCTTTGCCTTCTTCACCTTTTAGTTGGTTCGCAAAAGAAGACATCGCGGTCTGAATGTGCGGCTGCATCACCTCTTCAAATTTGACATCATTCAAAGCCGTTCCCTCTTCTCTAGTATGAGGAGCAAGGCGAATGTAGGGCGCCCGGCAGTGTGCCTTGAGTTCGTTTCTCAATATAGGATTGACTTTTAGCACCTTTTCCAAGTAGACCAGGCACTCCCGGATGCCTTCTTCTTTGCTGTCGACGATGGCGTCCATCAGCCCCAAGTGGAGGGCCTCCTCTGCGGTCCACATGGAGCCCGTCATGAGCACCACCTCTGCTCGGTGGCACCCCACCGTATCGCGAACAATTGCATCAATATAGGATGGCACTCGCAGTCCTATTTGGGACTCGTTGAGGCCGAAGCGCACCGGTACCGTCGCGGTGGTCCCCTTCTTTCCGTTCGCCGCACACTGCTTCACCATCACCCGATAGTCACAGCAGAGAGAGGTGATCGCTCCCTGACCTGGACAGTAGCCGTTGACGACCACCACAATCGGCTTCGTCAGGCGCTGTAGAATTAAAAAGTTTTCAATCATGGATTCGCGAAAGGCGCCGTACTTTTCGCGGGTGGTGGTCTCCTTCAGCATGAGATTGAGATCTAACCCCGCGGTAAAGACGTGAGGTAACTCGGAGGAAAGAACAATCGCGGCACAATCACTATCCTCTTCCTTCTCTAGTGCGGTGAGGACACGGTTGAATTCCTTCATGAACTCCATGTTGACGAGGTTGACAGGGGCGTGGTGGAGTTGGAGAAGGGTGACGGCCTTTTCCTTATTGTCCGGGTTGATGTGGTGCTTCATGGTGAACATGGGGGAGCTCACCGTGCAGGTCCATCGGCGGGCGGCACTGTTGGGGGGTGTAATAACACGACGGGAGACAAAACGTTGCATCTTTTTTTATTTTCTTTTGTAGTATACTATTTTTATCTGTTGCGCTTCTAAATCGTTGTAAAAAGATAAGGGGAGATAAATATTGAGATTTCGGTACTTATAAATCAATCGACGACTTGCCGCAGATTATTTTTCCACATTCAAATGGGAAATCCAATTATTTTTTTTTGACATTATTATTTGTTTTGTTGCTTCAAAAAATATGTTTTTTTATTTGTTGCTGTCGTTGTTTCCGTCTTTTCTATTTTTATTGTTACAATACATCTACAGTATACAGGAGTTACGTACATACTTTAATACATCATAAATACATGTTGAAAAAAAAAAAAAAGGTTGCATAGCAAAAGTGGTTAAAGGTATATATTTATATAGATATTGCTTTTTTTTTTTTTCTATTTTAAATTAATAAGATTTGATGTGATAGTTCTGGTATTTACAGTTCTCTAAAAGACTCTCCCGCGGGGGCCTGTTTGATATTGGAGACGTATGCCTCTGACTCCTTGGCGAGGCGGGGCAGCACCGTCTGGGGTTCAATGTTGTTATAACACACCTCATTCTGCGTTCGTAGGGTGCACCCCACCTGACCTTCGCAGGTGTAGGAGGGGAACTGCTTCTTCATGGGGTTCGGCATGAGGAGCTGACGGGGCTGGGGGGACCCGGCGGAGATGTCTACCAGCTGCGGCACTAACAGGGGAACGCCTTGGGCGATGGTGACAGTGGCGCAGGGTTCTAAGAAGGTGATGGTTTTGGCCTTGAGGTTATCAATAAATACCTTGTCCAGACGCTCCGTCTCGAGGCGCTTGAGAATATCGGCGGGGACGTCCCCCGTCATCCACGGCAGGACAAACCGACCCTGACGGGCAATGTTGTTGTCATCCATAAAGGCCTTGTTGATAGTCCAGCCAATGGGCACGGTCTTGGGCTTCGTGTGAATGTTCGTTGTCTTGAGAAGAGTAAAGATAAACACCTTGCACTGGTCAAAAGGAATCTTTGGAAAGAGGAAGGGCGGGTCCTTGTACTGAGGGGCACCGACGTCGCTCATCCAGTCCGGCATGGCGGTGTAGTGCGGAGGGCAGTCGGCGGTGGGACTGTGCAGGCGGACCACCACAGAATAGAGGGCGGCGTCATCGTCCAGACCACGGCACCCCTCCACCTTGACGAAGAGACCTCTGGCGGGGGCGTAGGGCGCGCTGTAGCTGATACCATCGCCGAGGGCGGTCGCGGGGCCGATGAACTCCTCGGACGCGAACTTGGCGTCCTTAATCCCCTTGGAGGCGGGGCTGCTGTCGGGGAGGGAGACACGAGAGTTGTAGTAGAGAATCTCGGCCTGGGAGGGGGGCAGCTGCATGGGGGTTTCCTGGTAGGGGCCGTCGGGGTCGGTGCTATCGAGGCGCCAGATCAGGTAGGACATGGGCACACACTCGGCGCGCTTGCGGGGAGGGGCGGGCATGACGTTGTGCAGGAACTGCGAGTCCACACTGAGCTCTAATTGGTTCTGGGCGTAGTTCTTCATGGTGCGCTGCTGCTCATCGGCGATCCGATTCTGTGGTCGTCCGTCCTCGACGTCGCGCTCCTGGGAGCGGCGGGGGTCGCCTAACTTGAGACGGGTGATGAAGTTACCCGCAAAGAACTTTTTGTTGATGGGCAGACAGCAGTGGCCGAGACAGACCGGCTCCTCCTGTCGCTCGACAATGTATTCTACAATGCAGACGGCGTGGGTGAGGGGGCCCATCTTGATCTTTAACGTCCCCGTGTACTCGGGCTCGAGACAGCTGGTCTGGGTGTCTTGGTAAAAGATAATATCGGGGTTCCGCTTGAACACGTTAGGATCATGCAGACCGATAGAGTTTTTGGCCCCTGTTCCATCGACAAAGTAGACGACGATTCGACTGCACATGGAGTCCATCGGGGCACCCACGACACCGTCAAAGAAGACAGAGGCGATGTCGCCTTTTCCACCGGGCGCCTTATGCGGAGGGAACTTGTCATCGGCATCGGCGAGTCCCACCACGACGGCGGCGCTGACACCTTTCGCTTCCACGTCAAAGTTCTCCAGTCCCACACAAGGGGGATTGTTCGGGATGGACTTGTACATGTTAGGTACTGCGAGATTGCCGTTGGCGTCGTTGACGGCCTTGAGCTCTCCACGGGTCTTAAGGTTGGGATCGCAGGGGACCTTGCCGGGGGCGGCGGTAGGGGAGGCCGCGGGAGAGGGGGAAGCGGCTTCCCGTTCCTTTCTCTCCTTTTCTTCCCTTTCCTTCTCCTCCTTTTCCTTCTCCTTTCGCTCTTTTTCCTCCTTCTCCTTCTTTTCCTGGGCTTCCTTCTCCTTCTTCTCTTTTTCCTTCTTTTCCTTCTCTTCCCGTTCCTTCTTTTCTTTCTCCAACTTTTCCTTATCCCGTTTTTCTCTTTCCCGTTCCCGTTCCTTTTCTCGTTCTCTCTCCTTCTCCTTCTCCTTTTCCCTCTCCCGCTCCCACTCCTTTTCCTTTTCCTCCCTCTCTCTTCTAGAGCGATCGAGGTCACCGGTAGGGGAAGAACGCTCCGTGGACATGAGGACGGGCGGGGCGGCGGTGGAGGGGATCTCGGGGGTCTCGGTTTGCCTTCCATAGGGAGAGTTCACCATGACCTTCACATTGTTCTTTTCCGGCTTTCCGCCCTTCTTGGCCGGCGGAGGGGCGGTGTCGGTCTCGACAATGCCGTTTTCATCGCTGCGGACACTGAGGGCGTTGGAGTCCTCGGGCGGGGAGATGGGCGGCGGGATGGAAGGCGGCTTCATGGACGGCGGTGGCTGTGACACGGAGTTTTTCTTGGGGGGTTCGGGTTTGTAGTTTTCGACAAATTTGATCCGCCGCTCAAGACGCTCCTTCCACTCGAGGTGGCTGACCCCGGGGGGAGGTGGCAGACGGAAGCGGGGGATCGGCATGACATCAGGGCCGGGCTTTTCCTCTGCGGAAAAGGGTAGAAAGACATCGGAGGGTCGCGGGGGGAGGAAGGGACCCTCGTTGCCTGGCATACCAGGGAGCAGCGGGAGTCCGTTCGGGGGCGCCGGCAGCGGAGGCAGACCGGGGAGGGAGGGCGGATTTCTCCTCTCCTCCTCCCTTTTCCTTTCGGCCTCTTTCTCCTTCTCCCTTTCCATTTCCTTTTCTCTTTCCTTTTCCCTCTCCTTTTCTCTTTCCCGTTCCTTTTCCTCTTCGTCAGTGCTGGTGGAGTTATCCGGGGTAGACACACGGTTCCGCAGTCCACCACTGCGCTCGGAGCTGACCTCGGCGGCACTGACTCGACTGTCGACACGGTCACGGGGGGAAGAGATGGTTTTCTTATCACGTGGGGACAGGAATCCACTGGTGCTGCCGGGGATATTCATAGAGGTCAACAGACGCTCCGCTTGCTCAATAATATCATGACTGTCCACATCGCGTTCAATCTTTCCGCTAATCGTCGCCCCGGGAATCATGTCATCGCTGGACTGCAGCGCACGCGCAATATCGCAGGGGGAGCGGCGGATACCCTCTGTCCAGGTGCCGTCGGCCCTGGCAAAGATGGTGGCCCAGTAGAGCAGTGCACCCCGGTAGCTGAGCTGGAGGATAAAGACAAACATCTGGCCCTGCTGTGCAATGCTGAACTCCACGGGGGGGACGGTAAAGACACACAAGGTGGACCCCGCCCGGGCGAGGGAGGCGGGGGTCTTGGGGAAGAACTTTTCTCCCCGTGGGTCCATGACGTACTCCCCTCCTTGGAAGTAGAGGTGGTACACCTTGATCGAGACATCCACGTCGGTGAGAGGGATAGAAAGGTCCAACCCCTCCAGGGTGCTCAGCTGGAGAAGGTACATCCCCTCGTGCAGGTTGGAGGAGGTGGGAAAGGGTACGGTGAAGGAGTCGGGCTGATTCTTGAGCGAGTCCAGCTCCTGCCGCATGGACTGAATCACCGAGAGGAGCTGATCCTCGCGGGGGTCGGGGCGGGGGGTGTTGTTGAGAAAGTCGTAGACATTCTTTTTGGGGAACACCGGAGCGCTCTCCCGGCTGCCCTGTGAGCCGGCAGAGAGACTACGGCGCTGCTTCGGTGGGGCCCGTCGGTAGTCATCCTCTCGGGGGTGTCGCGCACTGCGGGAGCGGCGCTGTTTGTCCGATTTGGCAGAGCGTCGACTTTGCTTTTCGTACTTTTCGCTATCATCACTGTAGCTGTCATCGCTCTCGTCGTAGTCGTCGCTGGAAGACTCCTCCTCACTCAACTCCTCGCTTTCTTCTTCCTCCTCTTCTTCTTCGTAGCGTCTGGAGCGGCTCTTCTTTTTCTGTTTCCGGTTACGGCTCTGCTTCGACTTTTTGTTCGACTTACTACGTGGCTTTTTGGTTTTGCTCTTGCTCTTTGGAGGGGGTTTGACATTCTTGAGTTGACTATAGTCGTTGGCCATCAGCGGCCACGAGCTCCCGTGCGCTGGCACGGCGTTGTAGCCGGGGTTGTTCATATTGTAGGCGGCAGGGGGAGGCGTGGTACCGCCCATGGCATGCAGTCTGGACCTCAAATCGGCGAGCTCACTCCGCATCATATCCATCTCGTTCGGCGGTGGGTGCCCCAGCAAGCTCAGCTTGAGCTGCATCACCTGTTGCTTCAACTGCTCCTGCTCTATAATCCGCTTTTCCTCCTGGCGGGCGCGCTGCAGTAGTAAAAGTTGGTCCACATCAGAGAGCCCAGAGGTGTCCATGAGGTTCCCTTTGGCGGCATGGATGGGGGGGAGAGGGGTGCCGGTGTGGGAGGTGTGGGAGCCCAGAGGGCAGGTCAGCTTATGCGTGCGGACATGGTGCTCGGTCTCGAAGAGCTGACCACAGTCGGGGCAGGCGGGCATCGTACTACTAAGGGATAAAATAGAAGGAGTTTTATCTTTTGTATATATATACAATTTGAGTGTGGTTTTCTGGGAAAAAAAAATAATAGTATTGTAAT
>AUXL01000110.1:0-19990 GCA_000482185.1 Angomonas desouzai | reverse complement strand
CGTTCAACTTATCTTCAAGAGCAGCAATCGCACGTTGGTTCTTCTTGGGTCCTCCGCCTTCAACGGGCACGCTCCGCCTCCATTTCGTGGAATTGAGGGTCCGTATCAAGAGGCAAGTGGCGGATATCGACGCCTCGGGTTTGGGATCAAGGTAGTCACGGTCGTTCTGCAGCATGTCGCGGGCTTTTTCGTGGGCCATATCGTTGAGATCCGCCTTCAGGTCGGCGATGCGGGCACCGTTGGCAACAGGGTTCTTCTGGAGACGACGCAGCTCATTCTCCTTGTCAACGAATTCAGGATCATCACCGAGATTCAACAATTCAATCGGGATACCCTCCGGGGCAGGGTCAATGTACTCCTTGCGCATCTCATTCGCCAGCTCCTTGGCACGCTCATTCATCTGTTCATCGAGGTCCGCAAGGCGTTCCGCATTCTTCTTCGCACCGTTGGGCTCATTCTCCAGACGGCGGGCCTCGTTCTCCAGGGCAAGGAACTTTTCATCCGTGTTCAGGGGAAGGGCCTCCAGCGGTACGCCGTCCGCCTCTCGGTCCAAATTAGCGCGTTCCTTCTCGTGCAGTTCATCCGCAAGCTCCTTCGCACGGTCGTTCATCTGTTCCAAAAGTTGAGCGGCATCCTTCTGTTTGCTGGGGTCCTTTCTGGCGTCACGGTACATCTCCTCCAACTTGTTGAACTCCGGGTCTGCGTCCATCATCGGCCCAAGGTCCTTCAGAGGAACACCATTAGGGGTGGGTTCCATGTCGTTACGGGCGTCCCACTTCTCGTCGTTGGCCAACTTGTGAAGGCGATCGTTCATCTGCTCTTCGAGGTCACGAATGGCAGCGGCGTTCTTTCTAGGATCGTCAGCCTTCAGCGCGGCACGTTGCTGCTCCAGATCGCGGAACTCCGGATCGTTATCCAAGTCTACCTGTCGTAGAAGGACACCCTCGGGCACATCATCGAGGAAGATTCTGTCGCCCTTCAACGCTGCATCTGTCAACTCAGCAACACGATCGTTCATCTTCTCCTCGATGGCACGAATCGCGCTGTCATTCTTGGCCGGGTTCTCCATGAGACGAGCTCGTTCGGCCTCCAATTCCTTAAATTCGTCATCGGTGTCCAACGGGAGTTCACTAAGAGGCACATTACGTTGCTCTTGAATGAAGTTGGGTCTGTCCTCGGCATTCTTCTTGCGGGCCAACTCGCGGGCCCGCTGGTTCATGAGGTTCTCCAGGTCCGCAAGGCGCTCTTCGTCGGGATTATCCTCGTTCTTCTCCCGGTGATATTCTTCCTCCAGGCCAGCGTACGTGGGATCAGCGAGGAAGTCGATATCCTCTGGTCTTCTTCCTTCCAGGTCGTCATCCAAATACGTTCTCTCGGCATCGGCCCTTTCTTTTGCCATCTCGAGTGCAATATCTTTCAATTCCTGTTCTACGGCAGCAATCTCAGCTGCATTAGCCTTGGGGTCGGCGCGGAGGCCAATCAACTCTGTTTCCTTGTTGATGTATTCCTGGTTTTCGTCGAGGGGAAGCTGGCTGGGATCGTAACCCAGGGGAGTACCGAGATTGGCGCGCTCTTCCGCCCTCATCTTTAACGCCACATCAGCCGCACGTTTCTCCATAGCGTCCGCCAGATCGCGCTTCTTCGATTCATCGTCACCGGCCATAATGTGGGCAGTTTCAAGATCATTGAAAGGCATATCATCGTCCAAAGGCAGAGCCTCCCTTGGAATGCCGCTGGACTTGGCGGGAAGGTACATAGCACGGACCTGCTCACGCTGCGCGCGGGCCACATCGTTGGCACGCTCGTTCATGGCGCCTTCGAGTTCCTGCATGCGGGGGTCGGCACTGGTAATGCCTCTAGCCTTCAAATCAGCTCTTTCAGCCTCCATTTCCTTAAATTTAGGATCATTATCCAGCATAACAAATTCTCTGGGGATGCCTTGAGGTTCCTCATCGATGAAGTCTCTGTCTCCCTTGATCTTTTCCTTCGCCAACTCCTCGGCTCTGTCATTGAGAGCCTTCTCAACGGCGGCGATAGCGTCCGCGTTAGCATTGGGGTTTCTCATAAGTTTAGCGCGTTGAGCTTCCAAAGACGCAAACTCGGGATCTGTGTCCAGGGGAAGTTCTTCCAGAGGAACGCCGAGGGGGGCCGGATTTAAGAAATCAGGGCGCTCGGCCGCATTCATTTCCTTCGCCAACTGGTGTGCGCGGTCATTCATTTGCTCTTCCAATTCAGCAATTCTGTCAGCATGGTCACGGGGATTCTTCTTCAGTTCGCGGTACTCCAATTCCATGTCGTGGAACTCGGGATCCGTGTCGAGAGGAAGCTCCTCCAGAAGACGGCCCTCCGGTTCGGGGTCCAGAAAGTCGCGGTTTCCACTCAGTTCCTTGGCGGCAATCGCATGTGCGAGGTCGTTCAATTCTTCCTCCAAAGCCTTGATTTCATCTGCATTCGCAGAAGGGTTCTTGCGCAGCTGGCGCAGCTCATCCTCCTTCGCGACAAACTCGGGATTGGAGTCGAGGGGCAGCTCCTCGAGAGGGATGCCGAGGGGGGCGGGGTCCAAGAAGGCTCTCTCCTTATCCTTCATTTCCTTCCCGAGTTCTTCAGCGCGCGCGTTAAGAGCGTCCTCGAGGTCCTTGATGGCGGACGCGTTCTTCTTAGGGTCCTGGTTAAGAATGAGGCGCTGTGCTTCCAAATTACGGAACGTGTCATCATCATCAAGGGGCAACTCGTCGCGAGGCACACCACCAGGGCGGGGTTCGAGAAACTTGGCTCTTTCCTTCTCCTTCAAGTCCTTTGCAAGCTCGACGGCCCGGTCGTTTAGCTGATCCTCCAGGTCGGCAATCTCGCGGGCATTATGTTCGGGATCCTTCTTCAGTTGAGCACGCTGAGCTTCTAAATTGGCAAACTCAGGATCTTTGTTGATGGGCAAGAGATAGAGAGGAACACCATCGGGATTCTGGTCCAGATAATCGCGGTCGTTCGCCAATGCCTCACCGGCAAGTTCCTCCGCACGCTGGTTTAGGTCAGCTTCTACGTCCTTCAAAGCACCCGCATTACGGTTAGGGTCACGCTTCAGGATTTGGCGCTTACGCTCGAGCTCTCTAAACTGCTCATCATCGTCCAGGGGAAGATCCTCTTGGTCAATACCTCTGAAGGTAGGCTCCAGATAATCAGGGCGCTCTTCCTTGTTGAGCTGGCGCGCCATATCATGGGCAATATCATTCAAAGCCTTCTCCAAATCAGCAATTTGAGAGGGATTCCCCCCATTCGCCTCAAGAGCTCTCCTCTCCTTGTCCATATTCACGAAGTTGGGATTCTCGTCAAGGGGAAGCGTCCCTACAAGGCGGCCCTCCGGATCGGGGTCAAGAAAGCGCGGTCCTTCGCAGCAGCGTCCTTCGCTAATTCATCCACAAGAGCCCTCATCTTATCCTTGGTGTCCTCGATAGCAGAAGCATTAGCTTCAGGATTCTTCTTCAATCGCCTCAATTCATCTTCCAACTTGTTAAAGTCGTCATTATAGTCCAATCCTAGATTAGCAATGGGGATACCGCGGGGTTCCTGGTCCAAGAAACCGCGGAGGCCGTCAATCTCTTCCTGCGCCAGCTCGCGCGCCCTCTCGTTCATCGCCTCCTCCAAATCGTGGATCTTGTCCTTGTTGCCAATAGGATCTTCCTTTCGGAGACGGAGTCTTTCCATTTCAAGGTCGTGAAACTGCGGGTCGCTGTCCAGAGGAAGATCATCAATGGGAACACCCAAAGGTTGAGGATCAAGGAACAAATCGCGTTCATCGTCCTTGAGTTTCTTAGCCAACTCATGGGCGCGATCGTTGAGTTTATCCTGTAGTTCATTTATGCGCGCAGCGTTGGCGGCAGGATTCTTCTTCAAGGCGCGAAGTTCATCCTCCATCTTGCTGAAGGCTTCGTCCTCGTTGAGAGGCAAAAGACTCAAAGGCACGCCCTCGGGTTCGGGGTCAAGGTATTGGCGTTCCTTGTCATGAAGCTCCTTCGCGACCTCGGTGGCACGGTCGTGCATAGCGTCTTCAATCTCATTAATCTTTGTGGCATTGGCGGCGGGGTCCTGCATATACTGCATTCTCTTCATTGCCAGTTCAGCAAACTCGGGATCTTCCATTAAATTAAGATCGTCGGTAGGGATGCCTTCAAACTCCGGATCCATAAAGCTAAGGTCGTTAAGCTTAGCATACTCCTCAATGTCGTCAGCCTTGGCGCGCAGTTGCTCCTCAATACCTCTTAGTTTATCAGCGTTCTTCGGGTCTTTCTTGAGTTCGTGACGTTCCTTTTCAAGATCCATGAACTCCTTATTCGTATTCATCAAACGGCCCAGTTTGTCTAAATCCTTATCTGGGAGGTACGCGGCGCGGTCCTTTCCGATCTTTTCCTTCGCGAGTTCATGAGCTCTGTCATTCAATCTCTTTTTTAAGCCTTCAATCTGCTCCTCGTTGCCTTCAGGGTCGCTCAAGAGATCCTTCAGGGCCTCCAAATCCTCCTGAAACTGGGGGTCCGAATCAAGGGGGAGATCCGCAAGGGGGATTCCTTCAGGTTCTTGATCGAGAAAAGCAAGGTCAACGTCAACAATTTCTTCAGCATCCTCCGGAATATCGGTGATACGGACGTGAGCCTTCTCCAGACCCACCACCTCCACCTTCACAGGGACATCACCGTTACCGTTAGGGCACGTCACGGAAAGGGCGTAGCGACCGGGCTGGTCTAGGTGGTGCACCAGACCAATCTCACGGTAGTTGGTGGCGGCCAACGTACCGGTGACACGCTTGTCGTTGTCGTCGTACAGATAGCAAGCCAGGAAATCCTCCGCCATCGCGCCACCGCTGCCTTCGTTCTTGAATGGCTTCTCCTGCTTCAACAGAATGTGGATATCAGTGGGAACATCCACCAGGAAGTCGACACGGTCCTTCTCCTTGTGACGGAGTTCAAGATGGTCAATAGCGGGAAGGTGCTTCGCGACATCGGGCTGGTAACGAACAATTTCCAGGTCGCGCTTATCAGCTTCATCCATATACCAATAAGAAAGGATGAACTTGCCCATGTCACGGTACATAGCGCTCGGCACAAGGTAGCACATGGACTCCTCAGGCACGGTAATAACGTTGGCCACCTCGCGAGAATTCAGGAACAGACCCTTGTGCACCGTTCGGTGGTTGTTGCCCGTCACCAAGTACGTCGGGATACGCTCTTGGTTCGTGCTCTCAGCAAGAATGAGGCCACATTGGATGTAATTCAGCTCCCCAGTACTCGACAGATGGAGCAGGTGGCGCTGATCAGGCTGGCGGATCATGGCGATCATCTGCACAGGACCATTTCTATTGTTTGTTACGACGTACAAGGGGTTCTCCCTCCAGGTCACCAGCATAGGGTTGCCACCGTTCGTTCCCTCACCCCACTCACTGTTAAAGTTCCAGCCGGGCTCCAGAGGTCCCTTGATCCACGCCTGCTGAATGTTAAGAAATACTTCGCAAAACTCAGGGACGGGCATGTAAATCAGGCTGTGATCTTCAGGGATGAGAATCTGGCGCATGTCGCTCGGCCATCGGCTGTCCGTCTTGTTCAGGGGACCGGTGTAATCCGAATCCACAAAGGGGTTGTACAGCTTCACCGCGATGTCGGCGAGAGTAGGATTGGAGGTATTTTTAATGGGAATGCAGCCCAGGATGCCGTAGTTTTGATCTTCGATCATACCATACTTGGACGGCACTTCCATCTTCGTCAGGCCGGCGAGAGCGGTCTTCTTTAAATCCTTGTCCAGCTCCAGCCAGAACTCGGGGTCCTCCACGTCATAGTTCGCAGCGCGGGCGAGCTCAGGGTCGGTCTGAATGCTAATCACAGGGCGTCCGCTGAAGTCATGAAACACTTCATGCTGGGTGCAACCCTCTACGTTCTGGTACAGCGTGTAGAACTTGGCATAGGCCTTTTCGAGGAGCAGGGGCCACCAGTGGCGGGTGGGGGAGCGGCAGTACGCGGTCTGCCCGTCAATGGAGGGAATACGATCATCGATCTCCACCTTCATCCATTGGCCGTAGCGGTGGAACTGGAAGGTGTACGGCCGTCCTTGCGGGGCGCCTTGGTGACAAAGCAGTTCTTGATCACATCAGGGTGGTTCTCGGCAAGCGCGGCAAACGCCGTCAACGCGCAGCACTCAAAGTTCGCACCTTGCTCGAATTGGTCTCGGCTAAGCTTCTCAGGGAGAAGGGGTTGCGTCTTTCCTTCGGGGTACAAGTCGCCAATGTGCACCCAGGGTTCATTCGTCACATTCTTGTTGTCGACCAAAAATCTCTTATCCTCATACAGGTTGTTGCTGTCGGGCACTTCAGTAATCTTCTGCTTGTCGAAAGCAGCGGGGAAATAGTCGATCGGGTTGCCCTGTCCTTCGCCAGCATCACCGTCCTCAATGATTTCATCTTCATCGTCGAACATCGTAGCGTCTTCAGGAGGATCCACAATACGGACGTGAGACGCATGAGAACCAACAATAGTAATCAAGGCAGGGACATCACCTTTAGCACGGGGGCAGGTGAGAGAAACGGCAAAGCGGCCACTGCGGGGAGATGGTGAATAATACTTACTTCACGGAAGTTCGTCGCCGCGTGAACACCACCGATCTTACGGTCCGTATCGTCGTATAGATACATACCCATATAATCCTCGGTCATGGCATCGCCACCAGACTTACTGATAAAAGGTTTGTTCTGATGGTTCAGGATATGAATGTCGGTGGCCTCATCCACCACGAAATCCACACGGTCCTTCTCTTTCTGGCGTAGTTCCACTTCCTTAGTCGCGGGGTTCTCCCAATCCATTTCAGGGATCTCTAACTTGCGAATAGTGATGTCGCCATAGTCAACATTCTTCACACGGTAGAGCGCGAGAGTAAACTCACCTTCGGCACCCTTGTTCATTCCAGAAGGAACGAGGTAGCACGTAGATTCTAGTGGGACAGTCATAGGGTTAGACACTTCACGAGAGTTGAGGAACAAACTCTTATGAATGGGTTTGTGGTTGTTGCCGGTTACCCAAAAGGTGGGGATGGGATTTGGGTAAGAGTACTGGGTGAGGATGACACCGCATTGGAGATACATTGTCATTTCGTCTGGGGAAGTGAAACGACGTTGGTCCTCCTGCTTGATCATGACCACAATATCGACGGCAGTTTTACCGGAGTTCTTAATGAAGTAGAGGGGATTCTTGCGCCACGTGCAGCTGGTGGGATTACCGCCGGCCGTCTCGCCCTTCCAGCAGTCGTCGTAGTAGGTGGCATCACTCTCAAGGGTGGTGACGTAGCACAGCTGAAGAGAGTTCACAATTTTAAGCAAAGTGCTCAGGGGAAGAAATATAGAACGCTCATTGTCAACATCGTACTTAGCCTTGAGTTTGGCGGTCCAAGCGCCATCCTTCGGGTTCATGGGACCTTTGTAAATGAATTCATCGTCTTCGAATGGGTTGTGCATATGAACCACAATATCGTTGACGGAGGAAGTGCCGGTGAGGGAGAAAATGTCGAGGACACCGTACTGTTGATCGCGCTGGAGACCCATGTTCTCCAACTCCATATCTTTGGTCAGCACGGAAGCGACAAACATACCGTTTTGAATCTTCTGAGCGAGATCTAGCCAATAGGAACCCTCCGCCACATCCGCACCCGCGGTCTTCGCCAGCTTAGCATCCATCGGTATGTTAAGCACGGGGAGACCGGTCAGATCGTGAAATGTTTCCTGAAGAGTGCAGCCTTCGATATTCTCGTAACTGGTGTAGAACTTGGCGTACGCCTTCTCCAGGAGGAGGGGCCACCAGTGCTCCGTTGGTGAGCACGAGTACAGCACCTCACCCTCCTCCATGGCGATGCGGTCATCAATTTCCACCTTCACCCATTCCTTGCCGCGGAAGAACTGAAAGGTATATCGGCCATCCTGTCGCACCTTTTTGGTAATGAAGCAACGGCGGATCACATCAGGGTAGCGCACCAGCGTGGACAGAGTCGACAGCATGAAGCATTCATAGTGCTTACCCTGACCGAACTGATCGCGGGAGAAGGTCTCGGGGAGAAGGGGGGCATTGGCTCCGTCGGGGTACACTTCACCAATGCGGGTCCATTCGTCGGCAAGGTCCGCATTATCCTTATCAAAAACTTCGTCGCGAAAAACTTTTCCGCTATCAGGAACTTCGGAAATAGACATTTACGTAAATTATCGTAAGAGTATATGTAGAAAAAAAAAAAAGTTGTGGAGTGGGGAAATCCTTAACTAATACTTAAGAATAAAAAATAAGGATTGTAAAATAGAGATAAGTTCAGAGCTTTTTAAAAAATAATAATAATAATCAATCAAATAGAAGTCAATAAAACAGTATGTATATTAACATGAAAGTGAAATTATAGAAAGTAAATATATAAACTCTTTTTACACAACTTCATAAAATTTAAAAGTGGTCAGATGCCTTCCCCAAGACAAAGACCGTTTTCTTTTCTCAAAAACGAAAATCTTAAACGTTCAAAAACAGTTCCCCAACTGTTTACGAACACTAGATAGGTATTATTGAAAAGAAAAAGAAAAAATGCATATTTTTTGTTTTTAATTTATGAAAGTGGTACGAAGATACATGGGAAATTTAAATAATAAAAAAAACAATGAAATAAAATTAATGAATAAAAAAAAAAAAAATAACAATAGGACACGTCTGTTATTACTACGTGGTTCTCTACAATAGCCTCCATCCTTAACGTCTCCTACTGCCCTGGCGCGGCGCACTTCCTCGGCGGGCGGCGTTCGAACGGTTATTGACGGAGGGAAGGGAATCTGTTCTTCTCGTCGCAGAAGCCCCTCTTTCCCTGCTTTGTCCACGGGCGGTGGACGGGGCAGTGGCGGTGCGGCCTAGGGCCGGGAATCTGGTAGCGGATTGGAGGTTCAGCGGCTTCGCGTCAGGTGCGACAGGGACCAAATCCGCCTCCACATCCTTTGAAGTATATATTTCGAGAGTCGCCGGACAGGGTTCTGGTGTGGTGCAAATAGCGAGCACCGAATACCTACCCCCCTGTGGGGCCTTGAACACCAATGCATGTTCTCGCGCGTTCGTTGGATCTCCGGTTGTACCGATCTTAATACCATATTCGTTGAATGCGGCTAGACCCAATTCGCTTTCTCCCACCGCATCTCCCTTCTTGACGCTGTTGGCGTCCGACACTTCGTTTTGGTGGAGGAGAATGTGAACATCGCAGGCGTCCGAAATCATAAAGTCCACACGCTTGCCTTCTCCATCATTGGGGTCAATCTTTACATCCTCCTTCAGCGGCTTCAGCGTAAGTCCGCCTCTACGTAGCGGGGTCAGCGTCACATTCGCCATGTCAGGGTACACAGATACGTGGAAGTTGCCCAAAGTGCCGCGGTCCTTGGTGTACGGGATGAGGTAGCACGTCGAGCTGGGCGGCAGCTCCATTTCGGAGCACACCTCACGGGAGTCCAGCATCATACCCTTCTGGAGGAATTTGTGCGTTCCGTTGGTGATGAAGGGGGTAGGTGGCATCTTGGGATCGATGGGCTGCATCAGAGTCAGGCCAGTGTACGGGTAGCGCTTGCAGTTCATCTCATCAATGTACATGGGAAGCGAGTGTCTCACTTCGGCTAAAATCGTGGCCGGACGCGAGGTCTTGTTCTCCACCATGTAAATCGGGTTGTTACGGAACGTCGTGAACTTGGAGGTACCGCCGGAGGTAAACTCATTCCACTCACCAGGAGAGCTCAGACGGTCACCGCAGTTGATGTGGCACCGCTGCATGCAACTGAAGTTATCCAAGAAGGTGGGAAGAGGCATGTAAATAACGTCGTTCTCCTCTTCATCATAGCCACAGGCCTTACGGACATCAGCGGTCCAGTTGGAATCTCCCTTTCTTAGGGGTCCGTTGTACATGGGTTCATCAACGTAGCAGTTGTGCACCTTGAGGACAATATCCTTGGGGTCCTCGGAGCCGGGGTGGACCTCCACAATGTCCATCAGAGAATAGCAGCACTGCGGGTGGATGCCATTGGGAACATCGCTATTAGCAACACAAACATACACATCTCCGCGCGCAAAGTCGGCAGCCACACGCCTCCAGAAGGCCGGCTGAGTGAAATCACCCAAATTCTGGGCAGCGGCGTGCTTGGGGTCCTCGAGGGAAATGTGCACCACAGGGCGGCCAGTCAGATCCCGCAGCGTGTCGTGGGCGTTACAGTTGTTGAAGTTCTCATAACCACCAATGAATTTGGCATAAGCCTTCTCCAAGAGCAGAGGGTACCACATGCGGGTGGGCACACGGGTGAACTTGGGCTCCTTATTAGCATCGCACGGCACGCGATCATCCACCTCGACCGTGGCAGGGCTGCTATCAGGGTTGAAGAGATTCACACGGTACGGCTTCATATGAGGGTGGCCCTTGTCCGGGAATAGACGGGAAATCATGATGGGGTGACGGGCGAGGGCGGCAATGAACGGGGCGAGGAAGCCGCAATCTTCTGGTGCGGAGGACACATCAGAGGGCAGCGTCACATCAGGAGTGAGGGGATCGTAAATACCCTCGGGGTACAACTCACGAAGACGAGGCCACTGCTCCGCCACTTGTTCGTTGGCATCATGGAACTCGGGGTCTTGGTAACCCTTCTTCTCCTTGGCTAGAGCATGTGCCCGATCGTTCAACTTCTTCTCGAGGTCGCCAATAGCGGGACCGTTCTTGTTTTCGTCCTTCTTCAGGCGGCGACGGTCATTCTCCATACCCTTAAAGTCCGTGTCCTCGTCTAGAGGTAGTTCGTCAAGGGGCACACCCTCCGGTTCGGGGTCCAAGTAGGCCTCGCGTTCCTTCTTCAAGAAGTCTTTTGCGACTTCATCCGCGCGTTCGTTCAGCTTATCTTCCAGGTCCCTAGCCTCATCGGCACGCTTGGGGTCCTTCTTCGCCTCACGCAGTTTCTTCTCCATGTCACGGAAAGGTTTATCGTCGTCAAGACCAATTTCGTCAACCGGGACACCTCGGGGTTCCGCATTGAGGTAATTTCTGGTATTAGCCAGCTGCCTCTTAGCCAGCTCGTGTGCACGGTCATTCATCGCGTCTTTCACGTCCTTGATTTCGTCTGCATTCTTCTTGGGATCCTTCTTGAGGTCACGGAGCTTCTTCTCCAGATCCTTGAACTTCTTGTCCTTATCCAAGGGCAGTTCGCTCAACGGCACGCCCTCCGGTTCAGGGTCCATAAAATCGCGTTCCTTGTCCAAGAACTCCTTCGCCAGTTCATCAGCACGGTCGTTCAATTTGTTTTCCAAATCCTTCACGTCCTTCGGGTTTGCGGCGGGATTCTTCTTCAGTTCACGGCGCTGCTTTTCAAGGTCCTGGAATTTGGGATCCTCGTTCAATGGGAGGAGATCTTGTGGGACGCCGCGAGGTTCCTTGTCCAAGAAGCCACGGTCCTTAGCGAGGTAGTCCTTCGCCACGTCATGCGCGCGGTCGTTCATAGCGTCCTGCAAATCCTTGATAGCGTCCTTGTTCTTCTGCGGATTTTTCTTCAGCTCCCGAAGCTCCTTTTCCATGTCATGGAATTTAGGATCCTCACTGAGCTTGAGGTCATCCAGCGGAACACCTTCCGGCTCGGGGTCCATAAACTCACGCTCTTTATCCAAGAAGTCGTCCGCTAATTTTTTCGCTCTGTCGTCAATATCGGCCTCCACCTTACGGATGGCGTCCGCGTTCTTTCTCGGGTCCTTCTTCAACTCGCGTCTCTGCTTCTCCAGCTTCTTCATCTCGGGGTCTTCGCTCAGGGGTAGAAGTTCAAGAGGCACGCCAAGGGGTTCCTGATCCTGACCGGCGCGTTCCTTCTTGAGCTGGTCCTTTGCGAGTTCATGAGCACGATCATTCAACTCCTCCTTGAGGTCATCGATCTTGTCCTTGTTCTTCACGGGGTCTTGCTGAAGCTTGATCAGCTCATTCTCCATTTCGCGGAACACGGGGTCCTTGTTCAGGGGAAGGTCGCTCAGCGGCACACCCTCGGGCTCGGGGTCCAGGTAGTCGCGGTTGTTGTCGAGGAAGTCCTTCGCCAAGTCGTGGGCACGGTCGTTCATCTTCTTCTCCAGGTCCTTTACGGCGGGATCACGGTTCGACTTCCCGGCGGCCTTCAGCGCCTGTCTCTGCTTGGCCAGATCCTGGAACTCGGGATCCTTCTCCAGCGCCAGCGCGTCGAGCGGGACACCCTCGGGCTCAGGGTCCAGGAAGGCGCGGTCCTTGTCGCGTTCTTGTTTGGCAATTTCAGCCGCACGGTCGTTCATTTGCTTCTCCAAGTCTTTCACCTTGTCCATATCGGGCTTCTCCTTCTTCAGCTCCTTGTAGCGCTCAATCTCCGCCTCCTTGAACTCCGGATCGGTGTCCAGAGGCAGCTTGGCTAGTGGTACGCCCTCGGGTTCGGGATCCATAAACTCCTCTCGCATCTTTGCTAGAGCGTCCTTGGCAAGTTGCTGCGCACGGTCGTTCATTTTATCTTCCAGATCACGTACCACCTCCTTGTTACGTTTAGCGGCCGCCGGATTCGCAGTGCGCTTTCTTCGTTCATCCTCCAGAGCCTTAAATTCAGGATCGGTGTCGAGGGGGAGATCGTGAATGTCCACGCCTTCCGGCTCGGGGTTCAAAAAGGCCCTTTCGTTATCAATCACATCGTCCGCGATTTCTCGCGCCAAATGATCCATTTCGTCCTCGATCATGGCAACCTCGTTGGCTCTCTTCGGGTTACGCTTCGCCTTTCTTCTGCGGTTTGCGGCGTCTTTGAACTTTTCGTTCTTGTGTAGGCCAAGATCCTCCTTTGGAATACCGCGGTATTTGTCCTGAGGAAGGCAGGCAAGGTCATCCGCGACAACCCCCTTCGCCAACTCGTGCGCACGGTCGTTCATCTTGTCCTGAGTATCCTTGATGGGCTGTTCATTGCGAGTAGGATTTTTCTTCAGCTTGCGCAAATAGTCTTCCATGCGAGTAAATGTGGGGTCAGAGTCAAGAGGGACGTCTTCGATAGGAATGCCCTCAGGCTCGGGGTCCAGAAAAGCACGATCGTTTTGCTTTTGTTCCTTCGCCACTTCCGCCGCACGATCCTTCAATTTCTCTTCCAAATCCGCAATCTTATCGGCATTCTTGACGGGATCCTCGGCCTTCAGCAAGGCACGCTCCTTCTCCATTTCAGCATACTCGGGGTCGGTATCGAGAGGAATATCCGCGACCGGCACTCCATCCACGGTTTCTCCGAGATAGTCGTCACGATCTCCCTTCAGCATTTGCTCACCCAGTTCATCCGCGCGATCCTGCATCATACCCTTCAGATTGTCGATGGCGGCAGCGTTGCGCTTGGGGTCCTCCTGGAGACGGCGTAGTCTCTGTTCCATTTTCTGGAAGGCGGGGTCCTTATCAAGTGGTAACTTCTCCTTGGGAATACCACTGCTCTCGGGGTTGAGGAAGGCTCTGTCATCCTCCTTCTGCTTCTTTGCCAATTCGTGGGCTCTGTCATTCAGCTGATCTTCCAGCTTCTTAATGGCGTCGGCATTCTTCTTGGGGTCTTCCTTCAGTTTCGCCCGCTTGGCCTCCAATTCCTTAAACTCGGGGTCACTGTCGAGGGGTACATTCTTCAGGGGAACTCCTTCGGGTTCGGGATCCAAATAGGCACGGTCACCCTGCAGTTTGTCACGAGCCAATTCATGGGCGCGGTCATTCATCTTGTCCTTTAGGTCGTTGATCTTATCAGCATTTCGCTTGGGATCACGGTTAGCGTTACGCAACTCCTTTTCGAGGTCCTTAAACTTTTTGTCGTCATCGAGAGGAACGTGACTCAACGGAATACCTTCGGGCTCGGGATCAAGGAACGCGCGATCCTTGGCGATCTTGTCCTTTGCGAGTTCGTCCAGACGGTTATCCAGATTCGCCTGAATATCCTTGATCTTGGCTTGATTCTTCTCGGGGTCTTGCTTCGCCTGCCTCAACTCAGGGAGAAGGGACGCAAACGTGGGGTCGTCGTGAGGGTTGAGATCGGCGATCGGAATGCCACGTGGGTTGGGGTCCAGACCCTCCAGATCTTTAGCAAGTTGATCCTTGGCCAGCTCGTGCGCACGGTCGTTCAGTTTATCCTCCAGGTCCTTAATCTTATTCGCGTTCTTGACTGGGTCCTTTGCCTTGAGACGGGCACGTTCGGTTTCCATCTGTCTAAACTTGGGATCCGTGTCCAAGGGGAGGTCGCTCAGGGGGACGCCCTCGGGGTCCTCGTCCAAATAGTCGCGGTCGTCCGCAAGCGCCTCCTTTGCGAGTTCGTGAGCGCGGTCATTCAGTTTATCTTCCAGGTCCTTAATCGCGTCCGCGTTCTTTTTGGGGTCCGTGTGCTTCAAGATAGCCCGCTGGACCTCCAAATCGTGAAACTCGGGATCCGTGTCGAGGGGGAGCTGAGAGTAAGGAATACCTTCGGGGTTGGGATCGAGGAACAAGGGGCGGTCGTTCTCCAATAGGTTCTTCGCCAACTCATCCAATCGCTGTTTCTTCTCCTCGTTCAACGGTTCCACGTCAAGGCTTCGCGCCTTATTGGTGGGGTCCACTCTCCCCTTATTGGCCAGCTCCGCGAACTTTTCATCGTCGTGGGGCTTTAGAATACTGATGGGCAGACCACGGGCCTCAATTGGGAGGTCCTGAAGATCCCTCTCCTTCACCTCCTTCGCCAGATCGTGGGCGCGGTCATTGAGGCGTTCACCCAATTCATCAATCTTTGGCTTATTCTTCACAGGATCCTCCAGCGCTAACTTGGCGCGTTCGGCCTCCAGCTGATGGAAGAGCGGATCATTGTCCAAGGGGAGCTGGGACACGGCCACACCCTCCGGATTGGGATCGAGATAAAGGTCGCGTTTGCCCATCAGTGCATCTCCGGCAAGCTCATTGATACGGTCATTCATATCGGCTTCGAGGTCCTCAATCTTCTCTGGATCGGTGGAGGGATCCGCTTTAAGGGCACGAAGAACGTTGGCCATTCTCTTGAACTCTGGGTCGCTGTGGGGCTTCAACAGATTCAAAGGAATTCCCTGAGGATTGGGATCCATATTGCGCAAGTCCTCCGCCACCTGCTCCTTAGCCAGTTGGTGGGCTCGGTCATTGAGCTGATCCTCCAGATCGCGAATGGCATTGGCGTTCTTTTTAGGGTCAGCAGCCACCAACGCCGCTCTCTTGCCCTCCAGGTCGGCAAACTGACGGTCGGTGTCGAGTGGCAAGGCGTCCAGCGGGATACCCTCCGGCTCAGGGTCCAGGAAACCTCTGTTCTTGTCCTTGTACTCGTCAGCGAGTTCCTTGGCGCGATCGTTCAAGGCCTTCTCTAGGTCACCGATAGCATCCGCGTTAAGATCGGGGTTCTTATTGATCAAATCCAGACGCTCCGCCTCCAGGGCCTTAAACTCGGGGTCCTTGTCGATAGGAAGAGCGGAGAGAGGGATGCCATTAGGCTTGGGATCGAGATAAGTAGGTCTGTCCTTGTCCAGATAGTCCTTTGCGAGGTCCTGGAGTTTGTCGTTCAGCTTCTTGTTGATGTCATCGATCTTCTTTTTATTTCTGTCTGGATTCTCCTTCAGACGACGCAGCTCGGGAAGAAGGGCGGCGAAGGTGGGGTCGTCGTGGGGGTTCAACAAGTCGATAGGAACTCCGAGAGGGGTTTGATCCAAGTCGCTCAGGTCATCCTTCTTCTTTTGGTCCGCCAGTTCTTTTGCGCGGTCGTTCAGCTGGTCCTCCAAGTCAGCGATCTTATCTTTATTCTTCTTGGGGTCCTCTGCCTTCAGAATTGCCCGTTGGACTTCCAGGTCGTGGAACTTGGGGTCTGTATCGAGGGGGAGATTCTTCAGCGGCACGCCGTTGGGTTCAGGCTCCAGGTAATCACGGTCTCCGGAAAGGAGCGCATCAGCGTTTTTGTGAGCAAGGTCGTCCATTTTCTTCTCCACATCCGCGATCTTCGCCGCATTCTTCTTTGGGTCCTGTTTAAGGTCTCTCAGTTGTTTAGCCAGCTTGTTAAACTCGGGGTCTTCATGGGGCTTCAGCGCCTCCACGGGGATTCCCCTAGGCTTGGGCTCAATGTTAGCCAGATCATCCGCCAGGACGCCCTTAGCCAATTCGTGCGCTCGGTTGTTCAGGCGATCCTCCAAATCCTCCACCTTCTTTCCGTTCTTCTCGGGATCCTCAAGCTTCATCTTGGCTCTCTCAAGTTCCAAGCCAGTAAACACGCCGTCCTTGTCGAGGGGCACTTGGTGGATGGGCACGCCCTCCGGTTCCTCATCCAAATAGGTAGGACGCTCCCCAGTGAGAGCGGCCTGCGCCAAATCGTCGACTCTATCGTTTAGAGCACCGACAAGCTCCGGAACCTTCTTCTTATCGCCCTTGCTCTTGGCAGCTCTCAGGTCAGGAAGGATTTCGTTGACTCGGGGGTCGGAGCGCGGTTTCAAAAGGTCAAGAGGGATGCCACGAGGTTTCGGTGTCACGCCGTCGAAATCATTGTCCTTCAAGTCTTTGGCAATGTCATGCGCCCTCTGATTCATCTTGTCCTCCAGTGCGGCAATCTTATCCGCATTCTTCATGGGGTCCTCCGCCTTCAGTTTGGCGCGCTCGTCCTGCATCTTTTTGAACTCCGGGTCGGTGGAGAGGGGTAATTGGTTGACCGGGATGCCTTCCGGTTCCTTATCGAGGAACCACAGATCACCGTCCTTCTTTTCCTTGGCCAGCTCACCCAAACGACGATCCATTTCATCGCAAAGCGCCTTGCCCTCGGGGTCCTTTTCAGTACCCTCCAGCTCCTTATCCCTGAATTTATCCAGCAGACCAGCAAACTCCGGGTCCTCGTGGGGCTTTAGGGCCTCGGTGGGAATACCCTCATAAGACTTGGGGAACATACCAAGCTCCTTCTCCTTCTTTTTGCCTGCCAAGTCGCGAGCCCGCTTGTTGAGTTCATCCTCCAGTTCAAGAATAGGTCGGGCGTTCCGTCTGGGATTGTCGGCCTTTAGCTTGGCCCTTTCCGCTTCCTTTTCCGCAAAAACTGGATCGGTTTTAAGGGGTAAATATTTAAGGGGAACACCATCCGGTTTAGGGTCGAGGTAGTCTCTGTCTTTGTCGAGGAGCTCGTCAGCCAACGCCGCAGACCGCTGCTTCATCTTATCCTCAAGATCCTTAATAGCGTCTTTATTGTTGGTGGGGTCCTTCTTGAGGGCTCTTAGTTGTGGAAGGATTTCCGCGATTTCACTGTCTTGATGAGGCTGAAGAACTTCGATGGGAATACCACGCGGCTTGGCTTCACACGGCGCAAGATCTTCCTTCAGCTGCTGCTTGGCCAACTCATGGGCTCTGTCGTTCATCTTGTCCTCAAGATCCTTTATCTTTTTCCTATTTCTCACCGGATCCTTTAATTTCAGTTTGGCGCGCTCCACCTCCATGTCATGGAATTCGGGGTCGGTGTCGAGCGGCAAGTCGTCCAGAGGTACGCCCTCGGGCTCAGGGTCGAGGAAATCCCTGTCGGCAGCCGCAGCCGCTAACTCATCCGCTCGCTTATTCATCTGGTCCAATACTTCCTTAAGTTCCTTCGGATTCGCCTTGGGGTCCGCCTTCAGCTGACGTTCTTTTTCCACCAGATCCGCGAATTCGGGGTCTTCATGCGGCTTTAGTTGCTCGAGAGGAATACCGCGGGGGTTGGGATCCACATCCTTCAGGTCCTCCTTCAACTGGTCTTTGGCCAACTCATGCGCACGGTCGTTGAGTTGCTCCTCGAGTTTCTTGATCTTGGCGGCATTTCGACGTGGGTCCTGTGCCTTCAGTTTAGCCCTTTCTCCCTCCATCTTCTTGAACTCGGGATCCGTGTCAAGGGGGAGAATATCGAGAGGAACACCCTCCGGCTTAGGGTCAAGGAAGGCGCGATCGTTGTTCTTCTTGTCACGGGCCAGTTGCCTCGCTCGACCGTTCATATCGTCCTCCAGGTCTAGAAGAGGCTTCGAGTTCTTCGTGGGGTTCTTCATCAACTCGCGGTGCTTGTCTACCATCGCCGCAAACTCTGGATCTTCATGGGGATTCAGCACAGAAAGTGGAACGCCCTCGGGGTTCTGATCCAAGTTCTCGAGGTCCTTCTTCTTCTGCTCGGCCGCCAACTCATGAGCGCGGGCATTTAACTTATCTTCGACATCCTTAATCTTGTTTGCGTTGCGTCGCGGATCACCAGCATTTAAAACAGCACGTTGAGCCTCCAGATCGTGGAACGTGGGGTCGGTGTCGAGGGGCAAGATGTCACGAGGAACACCATCCACCACGTCCTCCACGTACTTGGGTCGGTCGCCCTGCAGCTTCTCCTTCGCCAATTCATGCGCGCGATCGTTAAGAGCGGCCTGGATATCGGCAATGGCGTCCTTGTTCGCCTTAGGGTCTTTCTTCAGTTCCCGTAACTTTGGGAGTTGAGAGGCGAATTCAGGGTCAGTGTGGGGGTCGAGAACTTCAATGGGAATGCCTTCTGGTTTCTTGTCAAGACCCTCCAAGTCCTTCTTCTTTTGAGCTGCGGCCAGTTCATCCGCGCGCGCATTCAACTTATCCTCCAAATCTTTGACCTTGGCCGGATTCCCGCCGCGAGCCTTGGCCCTGGCCCTCTCTGCTTCTAATTTTTGGAACTGAGGGTCGGTATCCAGAGGCAGGTCGGTGACTGGAATACCTTCAGGGTTGGGATTCAAATAGTCGCGGTCACCCTTTAACTTTTCGTTGGCCAACTCATCCGCGCGCTTTTTCATTTGTCCCTTCAAGTCCTCTATGGCACCTTTATTCTTTGCGGGGTCCAGTTCCAGGTCGCGCTTCTGCTGAGCCAATTCGTTGAACTCGGCGTCATCATGAGGCACCAAATCGTTAACTGGGATGCCACGCGTGCAATCACTGACGTCTGCCTTCTCGCCATCCTTCACCTTTTCAGCCAAATCACGTGCACGGTCGTTTAACTTGGCCTCCAAGTCTTCAATAGCGCGTTTGTTCTTCTTGGGGTCCTCCGCCTTCAAACGGGCACGCTCCGCCTCCATGTCGTGGAATTGAGGGTCCGTATCAAGAGGCAAGTGGCGGATATCGACGCCCTCGGGTTTGGGATCAAGGTAGTCACGGTCGTTCTGCAGCATGTCGCGGGCCTTTTCGTGGGCCATATCGTTGAGATCCGCCTTCAGGTCGGCGATGCGGGCTTTATTAGGAACAGGGTTCTTCTGGAGGCGACGCAGCTCATTCTCCTTGTCAACGAATTCAGGATCATCACCGAGCTTCAACAATTCAATCGGTATACCCTCCGGGGCAGGGTCAATGTACTCCTTGCGCATCTCATTCGCCAGCTCCTTGGTACGCTCGTTCATCTGGTCGTCGAGGTCCGCAAGGCGATCCGCATTCTTCTTCGCACCGTTGGGCTCATTCTCCAGACGGCGGGCCTCGTTCTCCAGGGCAAGGAACTTTTCATCCGTGTTCAGGGGAAGGGCCTCCAGCGGTACACCGTCCGCCTCCGGGTTTAAATCTTTGCGCTCTTTCTCGTGCAACTCATCCGCAAGCTCCTTCGCACGGTCGTTCATCTGTCCAAGAAGTTGATCCGCCTCTCTTTGCTTCTTAGGGTCCTTTCTGGCGTCGCGGTACATCTCCTCCAACTTGTTGAACTCCGGGTCCGCGTCCATCTTTGGTCCAAGGTCCTTGAGAGGGACACCGTTTTGGGTCGGTTCCATATCGTTACGGGCGTCCCACTTCTCGTCGTTGGCCAACTCGTGAAGGCGATCATTCATCTTATTCTCCAAATCCTGGATAGCAGCAGCGTTCTTCTTGGGATCGGCGGCCTTAAGCGCGGCACGTTTCTGCTCTAAATCGCGGAACTCCGGATCGTTATCCAAGTCTACCTGTCGTTGAAGGACACCCTCAGGCACATCATCGAGGAAGATTCTGTCGCCCTTCAACGCTTCATCCGTCAACT
>AUXL01000109.1:0-20033 GCA_000482185.1 Angomonas desouzai | reverse complement strand
GTATTAATCTGTAATTGTTATTTATTTATTTATTGTTCCTGACATTAAATTATTTTTCGGGGGAAATATTTATTGTCTCACAATAAAAAAAAAGAAACTATAAATATAAATATCGACAGAACAATTCCGGAACTTATAAAAGAATAATAATAATAATAATAATAATCATTACTGTTAATACATAAAACGCATCGTAATAAAGAATTGCAAAATAAATTTAAAGAAACAAAAAGAGAGAAAAAAAAACAAGAAAAATTGCTGTTGAAACCATTTTATATACTAAATACACAACAGCAACATTAAAACCGATAAGTAACATTCATATATTATATATTTATATATACATTTTTTTTATTATATAAAAGCAAATTTTTCATAGAAATTAACACTACAAAAAGAGAAAAATGTCTCTCGAGCAAAGCGAGCGAGACAAAAACAATATTAGTAATAATAATAATAATAATAGTAAGCATTTAGTAGAAGAAGAGTACAGTAGCATAGGAAGTAGACTGATGTCGTTTATGAAACCGCCCAAGGCCGCTGCCTCTCTCTTCTCCCTCTCACGGTGCCTTCTCTCGCTGCTTCTTCTACTCTGTGTCTCGGTACTGACGACCCCTTCTCACGTTCGCTGGCAGCTACTACCCATCGCCGAGGCCGCCATGACCTTTGAGCTCACCGACAGCGTGCAGGCCTCCCTCTATCAGTCTCTTACATTGAATCTACAGAGCAATCCCCTCGCCGGGGATGCGCCGATTAACACGGGAGACCGTCTCTTCTTTCTCCTGGACGACGCGAGCGCCTCGACGAGCTGTGTCTACACAACCTCCACCACGTCCTTCAGCACGGTGATCTCCACCAGCAGCTCTGGCTACACCGGCACCGCCGCCGTCGCCGTCGTCAGCACAACCTTTACTCAAGGCAGCAGCTATGTGCTGTGTTACCTTTCCACCTCGCAGCAGAGCGCCACCCTCCTCCGCCGTGCCTCCACCGTCGGCGGCAGCACCGCCCTGCAGGTATGGGGGCCGCTGTACACCACCTATACTCTCACCCCCACCAGTCTCTACGGCGGCGAGGGACCGGCCACCCTGCAGATCACGCAGCAAGCCGTCACCGGCCGCCCGACCAACGCCGGCATCGGCGGCAGCAACACCCTCTTCCTCGTGCCTTGCGGTGTCAACAGCGCCACCTGTAGTGACTTGAATACGCTCACGACCGCCTGTGCGGGGTACGGCGGGGGGAGTATTGCCACCACCGACAGCGTCTCCCTCGGCAACCTGCAGGGCACCGGCACCACCACCGTCTCTGGCACCTTTGCCGCCCCTTATGCCCCCAACACCGCGGGGTACTTTATCTGTGTTCCCTACTGCAGTGCGAGCGGTTGTAGTCGGCCCTCCTACACTGTCGTCGCCAGCACGAGTCCTCTGGTCTTCGCCGCCGCCGACCCCGGGGTCTACACCACCGCCCCCACCACCCCTCAGGCCCGCGAGGAGGGCACCCTCTCCTTCACCGGCACCGGTCTCGCCTCGGGGGATGAAGTGAAAGTCATTCGAGGCGATCAGCAGTGCACCTCCTCCACCGCCTCCCTCCTCACCAACATTCGCCTGGGCACTCTTGCTGTCACCGGCGGCACCACCGCCTCCGTCTCCTTCGTCGCCCCAGACTTGGTCTCCGCCACCATCACCGGCAAGGTGTGCTACCGCCGCGCGAGCTCTGGTCTGTGGGCCACCGCCTACCGCAGCGCCTCCAACCCCTCCGCCGACTTTACGATCACCGTCATGCAGCCCACTTCTTATACCGTCACCACCGTCAGTCCCACCGTGGGGTCCTCGGTCTCGCTGACCTTTACCGGGACCGGCCTGGATGGCGCCACCGACGCCGCCTTTCTTTCTTCCAGCACGAACGCCGATCCCTGTGGCGCCGCCGCGACCGCCGACCAGTTCCCCTGCACCCTCAGCGGCACCACCACCCCCGTCTGCACCGCCGTCGTCGACCCCGCCGCGGAGAACGGGGCAATGGAGCTCGCGGTGTGCTACAAGCGAGCCGCCCAGAGCAACTATGCGCAGGTCAGCGACAGTCTTCTCTCCCTAGGCGCCCGCAACCCCACCTTCACCATCTCCCCCACCCCCCTCTACGCCGGCCAGCCCTCCGTCCTGCAGTTCGTCGGCACCGACCTCAGCAGCACCGATACCATTCAACTCATCGCGGCGGGGCAGACGTGCGGACAGGCGAGCCCTCTCTCCACCGTCTCCGTGCTGCGCTCGTCAGAGGTCACGGCGGGGACGGCGTACAATTTTGAGATCGTCGGCGCGGCGGATGTGTGTGCGACTGTTTGTTATTACCTCTCCTCCCGCGCGAGTTGGGTGGTGGCCCGCCTGCAGACCGGCAGCAGCTCCACCTCCTCGACCGCCCAGTGCAATCTTTATATCACCGCCTTTCCCATCGTCTACAGCTTCGGCGGCCTCACCAGCATCACCGTCCGCGAGACCGCCCAGCTCACCTTCACCACCACCCTCCCCACCGTCAGTGTGCAGTCGATTGTGGCCGCCAAGATTGTACAGGCCGCCGACTCCTGCGTCTCGACGCCGTGCCCGACGACGGTGGCGTGCGAGCAGGCGAGTGCCGCGACAGACTATGTGGGCACCGTCAGCGGCGGCCGCGTCGCCTTCCTCGCCGGCACCGCAAGCGTGAACTATGTGGTGTGTGTGCAGATGAGCAGCGACGCCCCTTTCATCCCCCTCCGTCCCTCCGGCAGCCTCTCCTCCACGACCGCCTTTGGCTTCACCACCGTCGCCCAGAACCCCACCCTCGGTACCAGCTCCCCCACCGTATGGCGCGTCAACTTGGGAGTGCTGCAGCAGTCGTTTACTGGCACCGGGCTCGACCGCACCGTTGACGGCGTCCGTCCTTTAGCGGCCGCCAGCCTGCTCTACGCCGACGCCGCGACAGGGGTGTATGTCTGCCCCACCGCCGCCAGCTCGCCGTCGACCCTCTTCACCACCACCGCCTCCACCACCGGCGACGCCTCGGCCACCAGCACCACCTTCCGCTTCGCCCGCACCCCTAGCGTCGAGGTCGCCGCGGGGACCGTCGTACACTTTTGCTATGTATGGCACACCAACGGGGTCGCGCGCAGCACGTATGTCGGCACCACCACCGTCCAGCAGGCCGTTCCGAATCAACTCACGTGGAGCAACACGCCCTCTGACGGCTATCGCGCCGGCGACCCCCTGAGCGGCACCGTCACCACCGCCGCCCTCACCCTCAACGCCGCGACAGACTCCATGTACTTTTACCGCTACGCCGCCTCCTCCACCCCTAACCCGAACTGTTACTGTGATCCGGAGGCGTGCGCGGGGGGGACGCTGGTCCGGCTGACGGACGGCACCCTCACCGCCGGGAGCTCCTCGCAGTCCACCACCTACACCAGCGCGACCGGCTTTACGAACTATGACTTTGATGCCATCTATGTGGTGTGCTACAGTGCGACGGTGACGGGGGGAGGGGAGGGCACCTACCTCGGCCGACTCTCTGTAGGAATGGCAAACCCTTCGTACTACACCGTTACGAGTGTCGCCACCGGGGGGGTGCGCCGTGTCGGGACCCCCTTCACCGTATCCGCCGTCCGCCGCTGCTTCACGTCCTCCTGTGCGGCCCTCAGTGAGAGCGACAGTCTTCTCATCATCCCCAGCTCCCTCGCGTGTTCCTCGATTGACGCCGCGGGCACCGTCGACGCCACCGTACAGCTCATCTCCACCGCCGTTGTGACCGTCGACTCCTTTTCTCAGACCTTTGTCGTCGACGCCGAGGGGGACTACCGCGTCTGCTTCCGCTCCTCGTCTCGCTCCAGCGCCGTCTACGCCGAGCTCGTCTTCTCCAGCTCCTTCCTGCCCCAGCAGATCGACGTGCAGGCCGCCAACCCCTCCCTCTTCACCCCCACCCCCACCACACCGAGTTCTGGCGAGTTCACCACCATCGGTGTCACCTGCAGCGGCACCCTCTGCACGAGCTGCACCACCGTCCGCGTTGTCCCCGGAGAGCGGGCGAGCTGCTGGGAGGAGGTGGCAGGGACGTACAGTAGCAACGACTGCCTCACCACCACCTTGATTCAGTTTCCTAACCAGTATATGGCGGAAGGGGTGTACACGATCTGCTACGGCGCCCTCTCCCTCACCGCACGCCGCCTGCCGGGCACGCTCACCGTCACCGCCGCGAACCCCTCCGCCTACGCCCCCTCCTCCTCCTCTGGGAAGATTGTCTACACCAACCAAGCCACCGACTACGTGATTGAGATCACCGGTACCGGTCTCTCCACCTCTGATGAAGTGTTTCTCATGCCGGTGAACGGTCTCACCTGCCACGACCTCCGCACCGACGCCGCCACCCGCAACGCCACCATCGCCAACTGGCTCTTCCCCAGCGTCGAGCCCAATCCTCTTCAGTTGTCCTCCACCGGCACCACCTGGGTCGCCTCCAACACCAACCGACGCTTCGGCAGTGGCCTACTGACCGACCCCACCTTCTGCCCCGACGGGAACGGCGCCGCCTGCAGTCTGCAGCTGTGTTACCGACGCAGCGGTCTGACCTGGTCCCCCGTCACCATCACCGCGCTGCCGCTGATCCAGCTAGAAGCCTCCAACCCCTCGAGCGCCACCTTTGACCGCTACCCGCTGCTGCAGGACATGTACGTGATGGTGACGGTGAGCGGGGCGGGTCTGGCCGCGACCGACACCCTCGGCCTCCACGGCGGGAACTGCAACGGACCGGAGCTCACCGTCCTCGTTGGCACCCCGGTAGTGAACGCGGAGGGTTCCTCCTGGATCGGCGTGCTGCGCATCGACGGCACCGCGAGCGACTATGTGCTGTGCTACTGGAGAGGCACCAGCGCGACGGAGATTGTCAACATCCACCTCCCCGGACAGAGCACCTCGCAGGTGTCGGTGATCAGCACTTCCTTGTACTATGTCTATACCACCAACTACACCAGCGTCGACTACGTGCTCACGCAGTATGAAGAGATGATGGTGATGGGCAGTTTCTTTACCACCGGCTCCCTCTCCGCCACGGTGTCCCGCGTGCAGCTCATCGACGCCAATACCGAGTGCAACTACGATACCTTTTACACCACCACCGGCACCACCGCCGAGTTCAGCGTCCTCACGACGTTAGAAAAGACCGCCACTGCCAATGTTTATCAGGGCCGCATAACGGTCACCGACGCCACCACTGGCTACGCCCTCTGTATGATGTCCTCCACCGGCCTCTTCCGCGTCGTCTCCCCGCCCCCCGACGTCTCTACTCGCCCCGGTCAGACCTTTATCCCTATTCTTCCCGCCTCCCCCACCGCCTTCACCGCCGTCCCCTCCGCCCCCTTTGCCGGCCAGAGCGTCACCCTCAGCTTCACCGCCTCCTCTTCTACTCCACTCGCCGCGGGGGATCTGCTGACGGTGATCGACGGCACCTTGTACAGCTGCGGGTTCAGCAACGTTACCACCATCGCCTACGCTACCGTGGCCAGCACACTGAAAGCGACCTTTCACATTCCCAGCGCCGTCGCCAATGCCTACGCCACCACAGGTCTTACTATTTGCTACAAGAAGGCGGGGGGGACGTTTGCGACGGTGTCGAAGGATGGCCTGGTGGACCGCAACTTTTTTATCGCAGCGCAGCTCCCCACCGACTGGACCTCCGTCCCCTCGCAGCCTCAGATCAATCTGCCGCTTGACATCACCTTTCTCGGGAACACATCCATCGCAGCCGACTTCCTTACCCCCCAGGACAGCGCCTTTCTGGTGCAGGTGGACACCAACACCATCACCTCCCCCTCCACCGCCATGTGCGAGACCGGCACCCACTTCCTCTCCAGTCAGTCAGGGGAGATGATAGCAGACCCCAGTGACGCGCAGAATGTGATTTGGAAGATCCCCGCCAACGCCCTTCACACGGAGGGGACGTTTATCGTCTGCTACACGTCCGTCAAGAATGGCGCTCCGGTGTTTGTGCACAACCCGCAGTACCTCGTCGTCTACCCCGTCCAGTCCCCCACCGGCGCCTACACCAACCGTGGCAATCTCCAGGTCTACCAGGGCGAGCGATTCTACCTCTACTTCACCACCACCGAGACTCTCACCCCTGTCGTCTACGACACCGGCGATCTCAGCTCAACGGTGACGAGCTCGTCCAACTTGGTGCGAGTGTTCGCCGATTCTGCCTGCACCACGCCGCTCTCCTCCAGCCAGGTCACCCCCATCCCCTCTTCTTTTGGGTACGCGGCCGTGTCCGGCACCGCCCCTCATGTCCACCTCCGTATCCGCGCCGACGTCGGGACGTACTATGTCTGCTTCAAGCGCCTCAACCGTCAGAGCTGGCAGGCCTACTACGACTATGACCTCATTGGTAGTGCGGTGGCGACGGCGACGCTCACGGTCACCGCGGCCCCTCTCACCACATTTGTGACCGATCCCACCGCCCCCCGTGCGTGGGTGCCGAACTCCACCGTGGCGGTCACCGTCTCCGCGGACTACAGCGCTGCCAACTTGGTCTCTCTCTTCCTGGTCCCCTTTACCGGCCCGAGCCTCACCGCCAGCACCGAGCTGCAGTATGACGGCTGCTACCGTCCCGCCACCGCCAGCGAGGCCGCCTCCTCTTCTGTGACCCTTATTAACACCACCTACCAAGTCTACCTGGAAAACGACACTATCCGCGTCCCCTTCTCCGACCCCGGCACCTATCTCCTCTGCTACCAGTTCGCGGACCACTTTGTCGCCTCCGTGTACCCCACCGCCCTCACCGTGCTCCCCGCCTCGCCCATCTACTACGGCGTCCCCGAGGTCATCGCGACCGCGAATCTCTTCACCCTTTCCGTCACCGCCACCGACGCCATTTTCTCCACCGCGAATGCGAATCAGCTGATGGTGTACTCTGCCGTCGACACCAACGATTTAGAGAGTGTGCCTCAATGTGTGAATGCCAAAGTGCCGCAGGGCGGCTCGTCCTCGTTTGACGCCTTCACCATCAGCAGCACCACGCAGGCCAGCGTGCGACCCCAACTGCTGACCGCAGGGTACTACTTTGTTTGTTTCCTCACCTACGACCAGAAACACGCCTTCCCGCTCCCCAACGCCGCCGGTGGTTACATCTTTCCCGTCGGCCTCACCGGCGCCCAGAACTACCGCGTCTCGCCGTACCCCAGCTACCTCGGACAGGAAGTTAGCATCACCATCACCGGTAATCAGCTCGCCGCGAACGATCATGTGAAGGTGGTGGACGTAACAGGGATGGACAGCACCGCCTACAGTACCGCCTGCACCAGCTCTGCCCTCAACGCCGACGCCGCGCATACCGATGCGACTGGGGTGCTGGTGGGCACCACCAACGGCATCACCGCCTCCTACGCTCCACGGATGAATCAGGAAGGGACGTTTGTTCTGTGCTACCAGAGTGTGATATTGGGCAACACGTGGGTCTATGTCTCGGACTGGGCCTCCTTCACCGTCGGCGCCGCCAACCCCTCGTCCTACACCGTGTCCCCGAGCCCGACGTACGAGACCGAGACCGCCACGCTCACCATCCACGGCACGGGTCTCTTGTCGAGCGGTGCTGTCAAGTTGGTCACGGAGTCGTCTAGTGTGAAGTTCCCCTGCACGGCCGCCGCGGTATCCAGCTCGACGATCGGGTCGATCCAGTACAACGCCGGAGCCAGCTCCGCGACCGCCGCCGTCTACCAAATCTGCAGCACCGGGACCGCTACTGTGAGGGTGTGTTACTCCGCGGACGGCACGAGCGGGTGGGCAGAGGTGCCCCTGCAGTCCTCCCCCAGTTACGTCTACCAACCCGTGGTGTGGGCCGCCAACCCCTTCAGCGGGCCGACCCTCTCCACCACCGCCAACCCCCGCCCCTACCAGCTCTTCACCCTCACCTTCACCAGTAGTGTCACGTCTGTCGCGGTGACTTACGTCGGTTTCTCCGCCGCCCCACGAGAGGTATGCGCGCTCAACACCGTCTACATCAGTCCCACCTTCTACGCCGTCGGAGCGGCCGCCAACAGCTACACCGTCGCCCTTCCCCGCTCCGGGCAGTACGTCCTCCACCTCGGCGCCGGCGCCACCAGCACCGCGGGACCCCTCATCACCCACACCACCCTCGTCACCGTCGCTCTCTGTGACCCCTGCGAGGTCGAGCCCGTCTACAGCTTCGTCGGCAACGAGGCCAACCTCTCCTTTCCCAGTCGACCAGGTGGTTCGCTCTCCATCAACGATAAGATGCGTTTGATACCGGTCCGCAACGGCCTCGAGGGGGATGTGTGCGCCTCCACCAGCGGCCCCTACGGCAGCCTCACCTTCACCGCCGATTCCATCGAGTCCGCGGGCAGTCTCGCCAGTTTTATGGTCTCCACCGGCACTACTGCAGAGGCCCTCAGCTACGAGGGAGAGTACTACGTTTGTTACCAAAAAGCGACCGACAGTGGGATGGCCGTCGTCACCGATGAAAGCGGCGTCCCTGCGACCTTTTCCATCTACCCTACCGATGTGATGACCGTCACCGCCTGCCCCGCGACCAACGAGGTCTACGCCTTTGAGACCGCCGTCTTTAACATCACCCCCGTCGACCTCTCTCTCTACCCCAACGCCGTCTTCAGCGATAAGGATGAGTTTGTCCTCGTCGCCGCCAGTCTGCTCCCCTCTCAGAGCTGTGAGGAGGTGGGATCGATCGAGTCCATCCTTGCCTCCGCCACCGCGGCCTACGAAGTGGTGCAGCCGACCCACGAGAGCGGTGCCGCGGGCTCCTCCAACTGGTACGCCACCCTCCCCAGCACCGCCGCCACCGTGAACTACTACCTTTGCTTCAAACTAGAATACGACAGCGTCTTTCGTAACGTGAGCCCTGATGGGGCGACGTACGCGGTGCAGCGAGAGGACCCCAACACCTTCACCCTCACCCCTCCCGTCATTCTCCCCAGCTCCACCGGCGTCGTGATTGGGATCGAGGGCACCGACCTCACCAACAGCGATCAGGTGTACATTGTGCTGTCGACGCAGAGCTGCGATGAAACCTGCGACCGCCCCATCACCCCCGTCCCCTACACCGGCGCCACCTACACCACGCAGTTTGTGAGCGGCACCTACGTCGAGGTGAGTTTCCCCAACGCGATCAACGAGGTCGTCTCCCTCGCCGTGTGCTACCGCCGCGCCGGTCGTTATCTGACCCGTCTGGGCGACATCTACGTCGGCGAGCCGAACCCCATCTCATACACCGTGAACTTTGTCCCTCGAGTCGGCACGCGGCCCACCCTCACCTTCACCGGCACCGCCCTCACCGCGACCGATCGCTTCATGCTCGTGCTGCCGGGTCAGACCTGCCTCGAGCGGAACGCGGTGGCCACCGGCACGTTTGTCTCCCTCGCCACCGACGCCACCACTACCAGCTTCGACATTCTTCTCAACAATGTCGTCGCGCAGGACTACACCGTGTGTTATCAGGTTTCCACCCGAGGCGGATATGCCGTCGTCGACCCCGTCCTCCCTGTCCTCGCCGGGGGCCCCACCGCCTTCGCTACTACCAACACCCCCATGGAGGGCCGCGCCTTCAACCTCTCCTTCCCCACCACCGAGACCAACGTCTACGTCCCTCAAGCCGGGGATGCGGCCTTCATTGCCTGCCCGACGTGCGCCTGCGCGGACGCCAACAGCATCGCCACCGTCGCCTACGGCACCCCGTCCGTCACCGTCACCGCCGCCAACCTTGCTACTTTTCATATTCGAGTCGGACTCGGCGATCGACTGTCGTACCCTGTCTGCTACAAGGTGGCGGACAGCGGGTTCGCGCGGGTGGGGTCTATTACCGCCGCCGTGAACTCACCTTTTAACATCGCCATCGCCCCCACCCCGACGTACCAGGGCCAGCGCATGACCTTTCAGCTCTCCAACTACACCGCCACCGTCCCCGCGAGCGCAACCGATGCGGCGATGATCGTGCTAGCCAGTCGAGGCTGCTGGGAGCCGGAGTGGAGCGCGACGACTTCCATCTACAGCGGACCCACCGTGGCCTCCTCCTACACCGAGACCACCTCGCTGGTGGAGTGGAAGGGGCACGTGCCGTCACTAGGGCCCAACACCCCCAGCAGCTCCCTCTTCCCTCTCACGTATCTCTTGTGCTACCGCCAGGCGGGCCAGGCCGAGTACGTCCCGGTGCCCTTCCCCACCGCGCAGACCACCATCCAAGCCGCCAACCCCGCCACCTTCACCACCGTCCCCGCCGCCCTCGAGTCTGGTATGATCGGGGTCACAGTGACATTCCCTAACGCCGCGCAGGGGGACACCGCCTACGCCGTCCGTTTCACCACGCTCACCAACACCGTCTGCACGGATTCTACTTCTGTCGTCATGTCCGCCACTGCGAGCGCCTACCCCACGTACAAGCTGAACATTGCGGGAGATGTGGTGGGCACCGGAAATGCCGCGCTGTGTTACATCAAGTCCGGCGCCACCGTCGCCGAGGTGCCGCAGCTACTCACGGTGGTAAGTGGAAACCCCAGCGGATACGTCACCAACATCACCAACGTCACCGCCGATGCGAGAGAGCGGCAGTACATTGAATTTACGATTCACGGCACTGGGCTGACCGCGTCCGATACCATCTCCTTCACCGAGACACCCTGCGGAGAGGCCGCTACACCGATTCAGTCCACCAGCTATCTCCGCCGAAAGGGCGATGTCACTGTCAGCGCCGATGGGAGCAGCGTCGTGTTTGTTGCCCAGTTCGTCGCCCCCACCGCCCCCGTCACCCTCCACCTCTGCTACTCCCACAACAGCGTGTGGCGCGAGGTGGGCAGCTCCCTCGTCCTCCGCTCCCCCGTCCCCTCCACCGCTAATCTCTTCGCCATCAGCTCTCTCTCCTCCGTCCCCCGCGCCGGTCAGCACCTCTTCATCGTCCTGCAGAACCCTCCCGCGACGGTGTACCAACGCGTGGCGGTGATTTCCGCGAATAACAGTAACCCCGGCAGTTGGTGCCACAACTTTACCGACGCCGATATCCGTGAGAAGTGGTTGGTAGTGAGCTCCGCGGCGCTGCTCGATGTGCCCGTGTGGGAGAACCCCGGTACCAGCCGTTTGTGTCTCTTTTTGCAAGACGGCCTCCCCTGGACCGACCTCTCCTCCACCGTGGACGGCGCGAGTCTGGTCGAAGTGGCCCCCGCGAACCCCTCCTCGATGGAGGTGTACCCCTCCCCGCCGCGCGTGGGGCAGAGCGTGACGCTGACATTTCACCTTCTTGTGACCGCGAGTACGAATGATGTGATCAAGGTGACCAGCTCCACCAACACGGTGGCGTGCGAACAGGCGACCTCCATCTCCGGCTTCGACGCCACGATCCCTGTCACCGTGGTAGACGCCAACACCACTACAGTCACCCTCGTCGATAACACCGACCCCCTCAAGTGGCGCAGCTTCACCGCCACCGGCACCTACAGAGTGTGCTACTACAGCTCCCTCGAGAGCGCGTGGAGTGTGGTAGGCGGCACCAGCACCACCGGCAGCTTCGTGGTGGAGGAGATGGCCCCCCAGTCCTGGACCAGCAGCGCCGCCTCCATCACCCTCGGCACCCCCTTCTCCCTCACCTTCACCGACACCATCGGCGTGCTGAATGCGACTGATAACCTAATCTGGGCCGCCCCCTCTACGCAGAACTGCGGTGTGGACCCCTACACCTGCCCCACGTGCATCGTCTTTGATCTCAACACCGCCGAGTCCACGGCCAACCAGGTGGTGACCCAGCAGAACGCGTCTATTATTATTGACGAAATGAATCTGTGCTACCGACTAGCCGACGCCACCGCGGCGTTAGTAACGGGCGCCCTCAGTGTCGTCATGGGCCCGATCGAGTGCTCGGTGACCGACTCCGTCGTGGTCGGACTCCCGCAAGAGGTCTCCTTCCGCAAGCAGTCCGGGGTGGACGTGACAGGGGACAGCTGGCGCGTTAGTTTCTACGCCACGCCGGCGGGGTCCTGCAGCGAGGGCTACGTCCCCGGCCTCGTGCCTTCCATGATCACCCAGACCGCCGTCACCGACACGCAAGTCACGTACCGGCTGCAGTGGCCTGTGAACTTCACCGACCCCAAGTACCGTATCTGCTACACCCACGGTGGGAAGGTGGGCCCGGTGTGCACGTGCGGCCAGGTGGACTCCAAATCCGGCGAGTGCTACCTCAGCGCGATACCAGGGCCGATCGAGAACTTTGAGGTGTACCCCAGTCCCACCTACGTCGGCCAGACCATCACCCTCACCCTCCATGTGAATCCCGACCTCGTACAGTATCCCCCTCTGCAGGTGAAGTTTGTGGCCCGTGTGGATGACACCACCACCTGTGCCGATGCCGCCGCCTTCACCGCCACCGACGCTGTCCTCACCTCTGTTTCCGCGGTGCAGTACACGTATACCTTCAAGCACAACTACCTCAACGGCGCCGCCGACCTTCTGGTCTGTGTCCGGACGGCTTACACGACGGAGTACGGGCGGGTAGGAAATGCCACCCTGTCTGATCTGCTACGAATCCGCCCCTATTTCAGTCTCTCCACCTTCCCGAGTGATCCCACCTACCGCGTCGCGATGGAAACGTTGAATCTTAGTTTCGCCCTGCAGTCGCAAGAGACGGATGATGTCGTCTCCACCGCCGATCAAATCACTTTTGTCGCCGATCCAGTGAACTGTGTGGAGTCCTACATTGACGCCCAGAACCCCACCACCGTCATGAGCATCTTTGAAATCGACGACACCGCCTTTATCACCCTGCCGTCTACCGTGTCGACCGCCAACGCCACCTCCCGCACCACGCGCTCTCTCGCGACCTTTCGAGAGCAAGGAAATTGGTACGTGTGCTACAAGATGGAGCACGGCACGTGGGCCCCTGTCCTACCCCAACTGACCATTGGAGCCGCGTTGATCAGCAGCTGCACTCCGACCTCCACCGCCCCCCGCGCCATGCAGTACATGCTGACCACCATCACACTGAGCAACAGCGCCGTGTACAGCCAAACCGCCGATGCCGTCCGCGTCGTACCCCCAGAACGCCCTCTGCACCAACGACGCCGTCGCCGTGCACACCACCACCACCGTGAGTGCCGGTGGCACCGCCGTCACGACCACCTTCTTTGCCCCCGCCGCGGGTTCCTATAAGCTGTGCTACCGCTTTGGAGGGGCGACCACCACGAACTGGAGCCCCGCCTGCATCAACTTTGCCGTCACCGCCCCCTCTCCCACCGCCGCCACCACCGGATGCTTTAATCAAGGCCAAACCCTGAGCGTTCAGCTGACCGCTGACTCGAGTATCTCCAGCTTCGCCGTCGGTGACACCCTCCGCTTCGTCGCCGGAACTGATCCCTGTCTCTTCCCCGACGGCTCCACCACCATCCTCGCCACCGTCTTTGTCAATGACGTGCAGCAGGTGAGCCCGGGCACCACGATCAGCACCGCCGGGACCGCCTACACCCTCTCCGGGGTCCTCCTCGGCGCCGGGACCACCTCGGTGCGGCTGTGTTACGCCGATAGCACCGGCAACCAATACGCCGTCCCCCTCCGCTACGCCACCGCCCCCCAACAGTCCTCCTTCACCGTGCAGAGCCGCCAGCCCCGTTCCCTCTATGGCGTGCAGAGCTACATCCAAGTCGGCCAGCGTCTCCTCCTCAACTTTACCTCTGCCGGTAGCGGTGTCACCCCCGCCCTCGCCCCCTACGGCACCCTCCCCTCCCCCTACGTCCCCGGCCCCGCCTACGACGACACCACTTTTGACGGCGCGACGATGCTGAAGCTAGCGAGCTCGACCACCTACACCGACGGTCGGTGCGCCGCCGCCCTCCGCGCCGGCACCCTTACCAGCTCCACTCTGCGAGGGGTGTACGGGCCCTCCAGCCACGCCTACACCGTCGGGAACTACGACCCCACCGAGCCGCAGTACTACATTGCCTGCTACGAATCCCCCACGTGCGGTATCATTGATGTGGGACAGCCGCTGCAGGTCGCCAACTACAACCCCTCCACCGTCACCGTGAATTTGGCGGCGCCGCGTCGGGGTCAGCTCCTCACCGTCACCTTTACCAGAGACAGCACGGGCAGCCTCCTCACCCCCGGTGCCGACCGCGCCGTGAAGCAGGCGAACCTCGCCTCCTGCTGGAGCCTCTCCTCCACCACCGGCACCGTGGTGGGCGGCACCACCTCCAGCACCAATTTTGAGACCATCTTCTACGCCCAAGCCCCCGCCGCCGCCTCCACCACCTCCACCCGCAGCTGTTATCTCCCCACCGGTAGTTCCTGGAGTGAGGTGCCCAACGGGGTGTCTAACGTGCTGGCGGCGAACCCGGCGTCCTTCACCACCACCCCCACCACCGCCCGACAGAACCAGCAGAACTACCTCCAGTTCCACGGCACCGGACTGGGCGCCTCCGACTACGCCAAGGTCATCCCTCTCTCTCTCAACTGCAGCAGCGATTCTGTCCCGCCGACGGAGATCACCGCCTACGACCCGCAGGGCAACGTCCTCGAGAACCTCAACACCGGCTGGCCGGTCCAGCTGAACGGCGCGGTCACTGGCCTCAACTTTAGCTCCACCGCCGTCGGGACCTACAGCGTGTGTTACCGTCTCGCCACCGATACCGTGTGGACCCTGGTGTACGACAACCTCACCGTGGCGGAGCGGAACCCCATCAGCGTCACGCAGACCCCTGTTTCCACCCTGGAGGGAGAGCTCTTCACGCTCAACTTCACCGCCTCCACCACCGGCACCTCCTCCCTCAGCGCTAACGATCGTGTGGTGCTCGTGCAAGGGGCCAACGCCAACTGCATGGCGACCGACGGGCTGGATCTTATTCTCACCTCCCCGTCCAGGACGGACTTGCTGCCCCACTACATCGCCTTCCAGATGGATCAAGGCACGCGCGGGAACTACACGCTGTGTTACATGCTGTCGATTGGAAACGGCCTGTTCTCCCCGGTGTGGGGCTTCAGCACGATCCGCGTGGCGCCGAACCCCGTCAGTGTCGCCCTCTTTCCCGCCGCCTCTCAGCTCTACGTCGACCAGCTCAATACGCTCGTGTTTAGCGGATGGGGTCTGCACAATGACGATTTGGTGAAGCTGATCCCCAGCACACAGCCCAAGACCGACGCCGCCTGTCGCACGTACCCCAACACCACGGAGAACGTCTTTCTCTACCCCATCGTCGGCAACGGCACCTTCTCGGTGCAGCGGTGGCGCACCACGGCGGCGGGCTCCTACTGGATTTGCTACAAGTTACGAGGTGGACAGTTCCACGTGATGACCGACAACGAGGCGGTGGTGGTCACCGCCAGCTCCGCCATCCCCACCGACGCCACCACCACCAAGTCTCTTACCGTGCTGAATGGCGAGAATATGGACTGGACTCTGGTGGGCGACACCGGCTGTGCCGCGGGAGACATGCTCTTCTACAGTGAGAAGGAGTGCGACGATGTGCCCTACTACGCCACCGTCTCCCTCACCGATCAGCTACCGACCGGCGCCACCGTCGTGGACTGCTCCAACCTGAACAGCCCGATTCACGTCCGGGTGAACGCCAGCACCGCCCCCACCACGCTCTCCCTCTGTTACTACCGCAACGCCACCCCCAGCGCCGTCGTCCTTATCCACGACAACATGATCCAGGTCCAGCCCGGCACCCCGCCCATCCTCATCACCACCATCGACACCATGGCACAGCAGATCTTCTTCTTTGACCTCGCCGTCGTGCCGGCGTCGACCGACTACTTGGTCCTCGTGCAGCACACCGCGGACTGCGTGGGAGAGACCGCGCCGACCGATAAGGCGGTGTTTGTGGAGAGCCATTCCAACAGCACGACAGGGGTGTTGTCAGTGCGTGCCGCCGTGCCAGGGGCGGGGTCTTACTTCATCTGCTACTCCCACCAGGTCGACAAGTGTGCCCCGGGAACGGGGTCGGAGTGTGCGCGAATTGTAGGAAGAGTCGACGCCGTCACCGCCAACCCCCAGAGCTGGAGCATCACCCCCGCCCCCCTCTACACCGCCACCCCCGCCGAGATCACCTTTTACTTCCCCTCTAATAGTGCCAAATCGGGACAAGACACCGCGGCCTCCTTCTTGGTGCTGCTCACGACGAATGTTTCCTCCGATACCATCACCATGACGCAGGTGGCGAACGCCTGCTTAGAGCCTACCGCCTCGATTGCGCTGACGTACAGTGCGTTAACACAGAAGTGGAGTGTGCCGGTGATATCCACAGTGGGTCGCTACGCCCTTTGCTACAGCGCCGTACCGGGGAGCACCGATTACATGACGATCTTCACCCCAGAGACCAGCATTGGCCCCATCGTCTACGGCACTCTCATCGACTCCGTCACCTTCCCCACCGTCCCCAGCGTCGCCACCCTCTCCAACGTCATCCTCATTGGCGGCGGCCTCTCCCAGAACGACCTGCTGATCGCCGTGGGAGTGCCCAACACGAGGGCAACGGTGCCGGCGGACATTTGCACCAACACCGCCTACACCCCGCGCGTCCAGGCGGAGCCCTCCACCGCGGGCAGCGGCCTCACCACCATCATCCGCTCCTTCCAGTTCACCGTCACCGGGAACTACGTCCTTTGCTTCCGCTCCGCCATGGCCAGCTCCACCGCCGACATGGACCTCATCACCCCCACCCCTTTCGCGGTCATGCCAAACATTGCGAGTGTGTCGGTCGTCGATAGTATCGCCCTTGTGGGGGTCCCCGCTACCTTGGAGTTCTTCGGTACCGGTATGAGCACGGGGGACACCGTCGCCGTTGTGAATGTCACCGACATCGCCAGTCCCAGCGTCGCCAGTGTGTGCGGGTCCGCGACGTACAGCCCCATGAACTCGGTCTCCACCAGCGGCACTACCGCCACCTACACCTTCACCCCAACCGTCGCCGGAAAGCACATGATTTGTTACCGCCAGTCCGGGAGCAGCACCGACACCGTATTGCTACCGAATGTCATCACGATCAACGAGCGTTCTGCCACCACCGTCGCCTTTTACACGCAGCCTGGGGGATGTCTATCGAACCTGGTCTGCTCGCAGCAACCCGCCGTCCGTCTTCTCAACGATGCGGGGGAGCCGACGTCGTCCCTGTACGCCTCCGTGTCCATGAAACTCTTCTACTCCAACGGTACCGCGGCGGCGGACGGCGTCCTGTCCGGCGATATGGCCTACACCACGACAGACCACATCACCTTCACCGAGGTCGCTCTTCGTATCACCACGACAGGCAGCTACAAGCTGGTCGCCACCGTCAGCATCCCCGGCGGCAGCTCTCTCCAGGCCACCTCCAACACCTTCACCGTGTCCGCCAGCGCCGATACCGTCACCGAGGTCGCCTCCCTGGCGTGCATCCCGAGTGGGGTGCTCACCGGCCCCCGCACCCTCTCCTGTACTGTCACCGGCCTCACCGCGCAGTCGCCCACCTCGTACACCGTCCTCGTCACCGGCGGCACCGCCACCGCCTGCACGCCCCCTGCCACCGCGGAAAGTACCCCCTCCTGCTCCTTCACCGTCTCCGTCCCCGCCAGTGTGTCCTCCTCCGCCCTCACTAATCTGGTCTCCATCGTTATTCGCCCCGCCTCGCCCTACACTGCCTGGCCGGTGCGCTACTCCCCGCTCCAGGTGTGGGTGGCCACCTTCCCCGAGACCACCACCTCCATCGCCTGCGAGGCCCTCTCCACCGCCGGACTCCCACCGGCGCCTTTGTCCGCGCAGGGGAGAGTCTGCAGTGCTCGGTGCAGGGCCGCGCGCTCGTGGGCGGCATGCTGGTCAACGTCGTCGCCCTCCCCAGTCACCTCGACATCACCCGCACCTTCAACGACGACATCAGCGGGCGTCAGGCGGTGGACCCCGGCGCCACCCCCGCCACCACCTCCGGTCTCTACCGCTTCCTCGTCCCTATCCAAGAGGCCCTCCGCGTATCGGTGGCGGGACAGGTCCCCAGCAGCGCCACCAGCCTCACCACCTGGCTCCCCATGACGAACAGCCCGCAGAACTTCACCGTGCTCTCCGCGCCGTCCACCGCCTCCACCGTCCACTGTACCGCCTCCGGGGGGTCGACAGCGTACTTCAGCCCCCAGAGCCCTTTCACCTGTGTCATCACCTTTGTCGGTAGCAACGGCGCTAGTGTCAACACCCTCGCCGACGACCTCTCCATTACCGTGCCACAAGGAGGTCAGATCACCCCTCCCACCGCCGCGAGCTACGGCCCGACGCTTTCCTTCAGCGGCACTGCCCCCACCGCCCCCGCCAGCCGGCTCGCCGCGCGGTACGCCACGGGCTTGGCGAGTACGTATGACTGGACCTTTGCCGTCGACGTCGCCTACACCCCTACCGCCGTCCAGCTCCCCCCCTTCACCGGTATCCTTGTCTACGTCACCTCCTTCTCCGCCACCTCCTTCCCCCGCGGCAGCAGCGCCACCCTCACCCTCACCGGCTCCGGTCTCGATACCAGGCACTTGTACCTCATCAGCACGACGGGGTCGGTGTGCACCGGCAACGCGGCCTCCGCCACCGCTGGAGGTGCGGCGGGCCAGCTCGTATTGCACTTCATAGTCCCCGAGGCCACCTCCTTCACCCTTTGCTACGCCCCAGTGGACGCCCCCACCGCCCTCCGGCCGCTGTCGAGTCAGTCCTTCACCACCACCGCGGGCGGCGCCGCGAAGGAGGAGACGAAGGGGTGGACGACGGAGGACTTGGTCTTGCTGATTGTGGGCGTCGTCTTCCTCTTCATTCTTCTCGTGCTGTTGGTCATTCTTATTGTCTGCATGTGCCTCACCAAGCGCCGCGAGGACACCCACACCGAGACCCACACCACCACGAATCAGACCACCAATCACTTCAATTACAACGCCATTCCCACCCCGACCGCGACCGGTGAGGTGAACGGGGGAGAGGTGTTTATGCCGCCTCGTGTGAACGACCGCTTCGTCGCCCCCAACCGCGCCCCCTCCGTCAGCCCCGTCTACAACTTTTCCCAACCCCGAGAGGCGAGCAACAGCGCCCCGCGGTACGACTCGACGCAGGTCCGCATCAACATTGACGACCAGTACAACCGAGGCCGGGGGCAGAACTCACCGCGGTCCGCCTACACCAACCTCCCCCCTCTCCCACCGCTCCCCGAGCGCGCCGCCCCCAAGGACGGCCCCACCACAATTCTCAGTCCGCCCCCGCAGACCAACACCGCCGCCTACCTCGACCCGATGAACAGCGACAGTCTCGACACCTATAGCAGCCGCAGCGGCAGCGAGCGCCACCACCCCAGGCGGCACCACCGCAGCGGGAACGGCCCGACCGGCCTCATGTCCCCCCCTCGAGACACACCCCCCGCCGCCGCCCTCCGCCGCCCCCCCACCACCCCCTCCCGCCTCCGACCTCAGCGCCGGGCAGGCCGGGGTGCAGCGGAGAAAGCGTCGCTCCAACAACTTTGAGTACGCCGAGGCCAACACCCCCTCCCCCTCGAAGCCGCGCCCTGCCGACTCCACCGGACTCGTCGAGACCCCCCGGCCCGGCGACGGCCGTCTCGTCTCCTCCCTCCCTCGTGTCCCGGTCGCCGGGCCCTACGAGCACCTCCACCAAGGCAGCGCCGACACCACCCCCGTCCGACCCATTCCCAACCTCCTCCAAGCCCCCAGCTCCAGCACCACCATGACCTCCGACTCCTCGGCGAGGGGGCACGCAAGGCCAGCGGGAACCGACGAGATAATAATAATAATAATAATAACACCATCGCCGTGAACAGCTACTCCCTCCCCCCGCCCCCTGCCCCACCTGGTGCAGAAGACAGTGATAATAACCGAACCCGTCCGGCCGATTCCTACACCAACAGTAATAATAATAATACCGGCACCCGTGTGGTGGGACACACCTCCAAGCCCATGGTCCGCTCCAGAAACTCGAGTACGGGTGGACGGCAATAAAGATAAAAATAAATAAATAAATAAAAACTGTAAAGTAGTAAATAAATGAAAGAAAAAAGAAAAAAAAAAAAGTACTTAGTAATA
>AUXL01000108.1:0-20118 GCA_000482185.1 Angomonas desouzai | reverse complement strand
TGAATGATCAATGAAAGTGTGTGTATAAGCAACAAACACAGCGCGACATTTTCTCATTTAAATCTCCCTTTGCATGATTTTTAATAGAAGTACTCGAGGACCGTGAGAGGTGGAAGGACTTATTCCTTCTTCTCCTCCTCAGCGGGCTTCTCCTCGGCAGGCTTCTCTTCGGCGGGCTTCTCCTCAGCGGGCTTCTCTTCGTGCTTCTTGTCCTTCTTATCCTTCTTGTCCTTGTGCTTATCCTCCTTGTCGTCCTTCTTGTCCTTCTTATCCTTCTTGAACTTATCAAAGAGGCCCATGGTTAGAGAGTGGTAGTAGTAGAAAACTTTAAAAACTTGAAACCTGAAAGAGGTAGAAAAGAGAGAGAAAAAAACATAAGGAAACTTGGCGATCAGCACATGCACCGACGGGTGAGAGTGACCCACAACGAAAACGGGAAAAAAAATGAATATGTTGGCACTAATGTCCTTTCATCAAAAATAAATATATTAAAAAAAGTGGGTACAGTTTTCTTTTTGTTAAAATGTTCTATTCATTCAACGAAAATGGAAAGAAAACCCTCTACAATGTGGGAGACTTGCAATGGTTTTACTCCTTCTTCTCCTCCTCGGCGGGTTCTCCTCGGCGGGCTTCTCCTCAGCGGGCTTTTCAGCGGGCTTCTCCTCGGCGGGCTTCTCTTCGTGCTTCTTGTCCTTCTTGTCCTTGTGCTTGTCCTCCTTCTTGTCGTCCTTCTTGTCCTTCTTATCCTTCTTGAACTTATCAAAGAGGCCCATGGTTAGAGAGTGGTGGTAGTAGTAGAAAACTTTAAAAACTTGAAAACTGAGAGGTAAGAAAGGAGAGAGAAATGGTTTTAGAAAGTACGGAGACCAATTTTGTCGAAAGAATTGAAGACTAAAAAAAAAAAAAAAAGAGACAATAAATGAAGCAATTGGCGCGTAAAAGCAGTCGTGTGAGTCTAGCTCCGAGGGGCCGTCGGGTGTACCCCATCCACCGTCGCCAGTAGGTCCACCCCCGCGTCGGCCCCCCTCACCACCGGAACCCTCTCCCTCACCTGCGACGGCAGCGCCACCCCCACCCGGGTGCTCCTCTCGTGGTGCTGGAGGAACCGGTCGTAGTACCCACCGCCCTTTCCCAGTCTCCCCCCGCTACCGTCGAAGAGGACGCCGGGGGCCAGCACAAGGAGCGGCTCTGGGGACCGCACCAGACTGGGCGGCGGCGGGTGAGAAGGGAAAAGGGACTCCCACTCCCCACAGGCCAGGAGAGACCGCGGCGGGGAGACGGGGGAGGGGGCAAAAAAAGACGCCGCGGTGCTGGGTTTGATTTCGAGCAGCTTATATTTCCCTTGTACTTCAAAGTGATCGCGTAGGTCACCGTCCATGTCGTGCAGTTGTACAAACAACATGGCACTTTGCAGGCGGGTGTGGACACCCTCCAGCGGAAGGAACCAGGGAGGAAGGTTCTCCGTGGGTGCCTCCCCTACCGGCGGCGGCTGCAACACCATCGGCACGTAAACCTTTACCCGCCGTCGCCACGTGGGATGTTCTAGCAATCTTCTCAGCAGTGGGGTAAGATCCACCTCATAATAGAGCGGTAGATACGCACAGAGGTGAATGGTTTCCGACTCGGGTAGATGAGGAAAGGTGCTTTCTAAATGATGAAAAAGGTGGTCACAAATAGACCTTGAAGACGCCGCCACCTCGGAGGGATTCTCCTTCGCAAACGTCCTCAATTCTTTCAGCGCGGCCCGCCGGAGAGAGTCCTTTTCTTTTATTGTGTCGCCGTGTTCAATATTCATGGTAGTGCTGTGGTTTCTGTGGTACACTCTTCGAAGAGTAGAACAGGAAAAAAAAGCTGAAGATACAGCGTGTATCCGTAACATAAAAGGGGCTGGCGCAAAAATAAAAAAAAAGGGGAGAGTAAGAGGGGTTAAAGGAAAGTGAAATTTTTGGAAAAAAAAAAAATACACGTGTGAAAAAAATACTGAATGTAACGGCATAGAAAAAAGAGAGTAAACAAACTAAAAAGGGGGGTAAACAAACTAACGAAAGACGTTTAGGTTACTTATGATAAAAATAGTTATATTAAAATGGTTGAGGAGAAAAACAACCACTCGGCACCATTTGAACTAAGTGCGTTTCTTCTACGCTTTCTTCTCTGATATAAATTTCCCCGCTGTGATGTGGGATTTTACCGCGTCGTCCCTGCCATCCGCCTGGTGCCACTCCGAGAGATCAAGCACCTCTACTCGGATAGGGCCGCTGCCGGAGGAACTGCAGGAAAGTTTTTTAAAGCAGCTCCCGTCGCAATTAACCTTTTTGCAGAAAAGGTGCAATTCTTTCAGGCCTTGGAATCCCTCCAAGCACGCGAGATCCACGCCCTTGTCAATCCGGAGACGGAGAACACTCACCGACCGGTTCGAATCTAGGAGACTGAAGCTCTCCACCAAAAGGCACGCGGTGATGGTGAGGGTTTCGCACAACAGGTCGTTTGCTATAAAGGTGACGAGGGCATTGCCCTCCGTCTTTGGTACACCGGAATAGTCGGTGGGGGTGAGAGTGTAATCCTTGAACGGGCCCAGCGTCTTGCGGTAAATGTCCAACACGTAAAAGCGTTCTAACTGGGTCAATTCCGTGAATCCCTTCTCCTGTCCACAGGTCATTAAAAACTGGGCGGGCGAGTGGGATTTGAAGTGCTTGTCGTAAAACTCTTGCGCCTTGGCTTTGGGGTGAACGGCGTAGTTCGTTTCCATCTTTTTTGTGGCAAACTCTAACAAATCCTTCACCTCAGTAAGGTTATGTTCAGGATTCACGGAGCGTAGATACTCATCTATGGAGGCCATGATAGGATACTATAGAATGGATGAAAGGAAAGGGAGGGGGGAGAGGAAAAGAAATTATCAATAACAGGGGAAAAAAAAACATCCTACAGTATAGTGCGCAGTAGCACCGACTTTTGCTTGCTCCCGCCAACTGGATTGTCGTTGAGTAAAACATAACGATAAATCTGAATCCTCTAGACAGTACTTCGAAACGCTTCCTTCAGTTTCTCCGTTTCTTTCCGCATTTCCTCCGCGGAAAGCGCCACCCTATTCGTTTCGTCCTCCGGCTCCCCGGCGAGCGCTCCGGTCGGGTCAAAGGGTATAATATGCGTGTGAAGATGTGGTACCGTTTGGCCAGCGAAGCCCCCTTGCTGAATGGCGATGGAGTAGTTGCTGTCATAGGGGGTGAGACGGTCCAGCACGTCAATGGTGCGGCGCACGACATGGCCCCAATCCTCCAGCTCTTCCTCCTGCAGCGCGTGGATCGTCCCTACACAGCGGATCGGAACGACGAGCATGTGAAGCGGTACGATGGGCTTGAGGTTGACTAAGACGCAGAAGTGCTTGCTACGGAACGGAATTTGGTCCTGAACATTCACCTTGTGGGGGTAAAAGTAGAAGAAGCCCTCCTTACCGCCTTCGGGATCGATAGACTGGTTCTCCTCCGACAGCTTCAAGGCTTCGTAATTGTGGTTCAGTGGATCGCGGGCCGCCTTCTCTTGTTCCGATATGTTGGCAAAGCCATCCTCGGGCGCGATACCCTCTTTCACCAGTTCAGCGACGGATAAAGGGGGCTGGGCCTGTGTCGCCTGAAGAAAGGGGCCAAATTTCAGTTTCGCATCCTTCTTCTTTTTCTTCTTTGGAGGAGATACACCACCGCTGGGGTTGCTCCCACTACCACCGCTATTGCCACTAGCACTATCCGAATCAGCGGGTGCACCGGTGTTTGTTTCATTCTTGTACATCCCTATTTGCCGGAGCGTGTCGATGATAAAATCCTTTACCTTCTTTTTCTCTGGTTGACCCTCACTGGCCGATACGGTAGCGGTAGTCAGCTTATACTTTTGGAGCTGATGGTACACCTCATTGTTGGGAACAAAGTCCCCCTGAGTTCGCTCCACCACATGCACAAAGGCATCGTTGATAATGTTTTTGGTGCTATCCTCTGCGTCGCTCTCCACAATGGAGGTATCGCCGGGGGAGCAGAAAGTGTAAGAGGCGGCGGGGTGTGAAAGCGCCCGACACATACGGAGCATTTGCGTCCAGTCCTCCGCCATCAGTGCCCCCACGTTAAACTTGCAAATGCCCTCCTTTTGTTCATTCAGTACCTTTTGTTTGAAGAGCTGGAGACTGGGGCAGCTGTTGACCGCGGTGACAACAAAGTGACTGCCCGTGGCGCTGACCGCCATGGAAGACGGGATCATAGTAGCGCGCATTGTGGGGGGGTGCGTGCTGGAGCTCTATTAGAAATGTAAAAATGAACTCTACGAGTAAACAAAAGACAAGGGGTGGAGACAAAGAAAGAAAAGGAAAAACGTTGAAGAAGAAAAAAGAGAGATAAATTCGAATTCAGCGGCACAAAATAGGAAAGAAAGAAAAAAAATTGCCTATCGGTGTGTGTGGTCAACAGTACGGCCCGTTGTAGCAGCCCCTTCCTCTCCCCCCACCGCCCCGGTGGTACCCAGGGCTGCTCGGCGCGTGGTGGCTCCGGCCCCGCCCCCGGCCTCCACCTCTCTGCGGCTGTGGATGTCCCCCGTTCCTGTCATAGGCCTCTCGTTCGAGGAAGAGATCCATCAGGAGGTTAGTGACTGCCTCCTTGTCCAGCATGGACAAGCTCTTCTCCTCGTACTCCGGGCCTACTAACATCATGACAAAGTAGAAAGGTTGTGCTGACTGCGACAAAAAATTCCGCACAACCGGATCGTTCAGGTGGACCACTCCGATCTCATCCTCAAACTGCGAGGGGCCTGTGTCTTGGGCCGCGGAATCACTCAGCAATTTCAGCCAGCGGGAGGCGTAATTATCCGCCTTCTCCATGTAACGAGCGTCGTGGTCTAGCATCTCCTCCAACGTAATTCTATCCTCCGCGCACACAGGGCCGGTGGCGGTGGAGTCACTGTAGGGCAGAGGGGCATCCGCGTCCACTAACCGGTACGCCTCTGCCACTCCACGTTGGGAGTTGGAATTCAGATATGCCCCTATGAACCGACGCATACCGGCGAGCAGTTGGGCTCCCTGCTGGGGTCTGTCCTCGTAGTAGTACATCCGCCCAGCTCCGTGCCTTGCCGCGAGCTTCACAAACGTGCTCAGTTTATAACGGACCGTCCCGAACGTTTCGGTCGGTTTTAGGATCACCCCATCGAGGCAGTCGAGGAGTCCGGCGTGGGAAAGGAGAGCCTCGATGCGCTCCTGATACTTCGAGTCTCGCCCCGTCAGGACGTACAGATAGACGGAGCGACCGCAGCCGGAGTTTTCCTCTTGTTTCTTTCGTTCAGCCAGCCGGCGAAGTCGCTCGGCGGTGCACGAAAGGTACCACACATCCAGCGGTGGGTGCAGAGGAACGTAAGGCGGTGAAAGGGTGAGCAAAGATTGGAACCAGCCGAGTCCACCGTCGCAGCTCGCGCTGTACAGTTTACTCTTTAGAGTGTGGGCATCTTGAAAGCATTGTTCCACCGTTTTGCTTTTTTTTCTGTTCCCTGCGGGCTGTCGCTGCGCGTACGCCTCCTGTAGACCGCTGTGCACGTCCGCTAAGATATCGTCATTGGGGGCGGGGGAGTGAAACAGGGTACCATCAAAATCGAAGATGTGGATCTGAGTCATGGGCGAAGGAGCGTGCGGTTGTTTGCAATACCCTAGAATAAAAACGAAAATAGAGGAAGATAGGGGAGGGGGGAAAGGAGTATGGAACTTTTGCACTCGTAATAGGCAAAAAAATAAAGTAAAAGGGAAAAACAAAATGCGCGGAGAAACCACGGTCGCTGATGATGCTACAAAAAAAATAAAAATGTGACGGACAAAAAAAAAAAAATGTGTTGTGGGTAAACTACAGATGTAGCAAAACCTTTGTGCAGAAATAAGAAAAAACAAAAAAAAAGCGGAACCAAACGTAGCCTACCGGAACGGTCCTCAATGTGCAATAATCACAGTATTTAGCTTTGGAACGGCCTTTCATGGCCCCCTCACAGATCTCAAAAGCTCCCTGAGCGCGGCCATGCTATCCTTGTCACTCTCGTACCACAGATTGGCAATGATACTCGGATCCTTTGTAATTTTTCGTATGATATCCAAGATGTACTCTGGGTGCACCCGCCGCTCTTGTACGGCCAACTCCGCATTGCGAAACCAAAAAATATCCTCCAATCGCTGTTGAATAACATTAGTCGCTTCGTTCTCACTTCCTCTTAAAGTACGCGTTGTGCTCGGAGCGCTAAAATGGCTGCTGTGACTTCCAGAGCACCTTTCAGCTTCAGAACTGAACAGGGAGCTTGAAAATGTCACTCTATTGGATGATGTAGTGGTCGTCGTCGTCGTCGTTCTTGATTTTGAGGTGGACGCAGAAAGGTTTTTCTTCACCATGGCAAGTCCCCGGAATGCAATCATTCGCTTAACGCTTTCCAAGTCATCCACCGATGCAACCAGTAAATCAACCAACTCTGCTGTGGTATAGGGGTCTTCCATATTGAGTTCTTTGCAGTATAAACGAAGGGCCTCAATCTGTTCCTGGCGCGTCTTGTCAATCCCCGTGAGAGGTGGGAGCTGTGCGCTTCTGGTGATGGGACAGAAAGGAATGAGCTGACGCATCTCCCCAAGTACCAACCTATTTTTATCTCCCTCATCCATGGGATAGTCGTTGAGACGTTTTTTCCAGAATTCAACGTCCGTGGGAATTGGAGATCCCGAGGAGTCCAGTTGTTGCAGCTGCTTCAGATACCAACGGAGCAGAGAAGGCGTCGTCGGGGCGATCTCACTGAGGTGGCTGTGTTCTCTCATGACCATCTCCACTAACTGTACTCCCTCCTCGTTGACGTAGTGCTCCATAAGGCAAATTAGGACGCTGCTGTTATCTTCGAGGTGGATTGCCAGACAAAGCGAAACGGTGGACTTCGCGAGCGGGGGGACGGGATTCCTCCACCGACGACTACTCGAAGACGGAGGAGAGTGGGAGCTGCTGGATGAATTATGAGGAGTCGTGGAAGCTTTTTGAGACCGTTTGCTAACAGGGTCAGAGTGGAACAAAGATTGTCCCGAGACGTCCGCGGCCCTCAGCGTTCCGCTGGCAGTCAACGCATTTTTTTGTTGATCGATCGAAAACCTTTCCGGAGCCATAAGTGCATACAGCAGATGTATTCCGTCGTCACCGATTCTTTCCCCTTTCAGAGGCCATTCTTCCATTTTGGTAAAGCACTGTAAAGGAAAGCTACTCAGCGGGGGAGCCATCATCGCAGTATTAGAAGAGGTGGAAACCTCCAAGCACCAATCCAACAGCGCATCAGCAACGTCGCCAACGGTGACTACCAAAAGACTACTGCAATACTTTCCTCGTGTACGGGGGGACTGTTCGACCCACTCTTTGGCGTGCTCCGCCGACAGTGAGTTGCCTTGGCCGTCGACCAGGTTTTCCATGTCATCAAGACAAAGAAGAGATCCGTCAATCGCGTCAAACACTTTTATCGGGACTGTTTTTCTTCTCCGGCTTATTACGGACATTTTCTATGACTATTTTTTTTTTTTTTACCCTTTAATATTCGCTCCTTTAAAGCTCTGAGAAGAGGTACAGAAATAAAAAAAAAAGGGGGGAAGGATGAATCCAATTAATGTTATATGATTCTGAAACACACAGCTAAAAAAAAAAAAAAAACAGAATTCTAAAAAAAAAAAATTACACAAGTCCGCCAGGATCTTCAGAGCAGAATCTGCACCGGGCAACGACATTGTGTTCTTTAACCACAAGGACCGGGCCTCCTCTTTACCCAAATCTGGAGAAATGGAATTTTCAACTTTGGCAAAAGCCAAGCCGACAATATTACTCGAAATCTGGATGTTGACGCGAAGAAAGCCGATCGACTCGATTCCTTTCGTCCATGTATCGGTCCACGGCTGCTTCCGCGAACCCTGGGTACGGGTGCTCACAATAACCAATAGTCCTCCCGGCTTCAAAGCTAAATAGGCGTGAGCACAGCAGAGGAACCGCAAACGAGGAGTAGGAAGGTAGGAAAGAAGGAGGCAAAAAAACACCGCGTCAAAAGACTCTATCCGCACAGCAAGCAAGTTGGAGCTCACATCTTGAGACGGGCCGCTCAACCTCAGTCTGGACATGGCGGAGGTGCCGTTTTCACAGTCGTCCTCTGAAAAGAACCCCATACTTACCCAGTCCCCCTTCCACACTAGCCGTTTCTCTCCTCCCAGTAGGCTCTCACTATAGGGTTGTAAATCCACCGATGTCACATCCAATGGAACGGTAGTGGGGCCGAACGAGAGGGAGCGGCCCGCAAAAGGGCCATAGCAAGACCCCACATCGAGCACCGTCAGGTGGGGCGGAGTGTGCTCTTCCGTCTTGGAAGCGCATCTAAACCGCAGCGCTGTTTTCCACGCAGTTTCCCCTTTCGCGTTGGTCGCCACCTTGTCAATCAGGCCCTCCACCTCGGCGGGAGTGGCCAGTCTTTGGAACTCATTGAAAAAATCCCGTCTCAAAGGTTTTACCGCCTTTGAAAAAATCCACGGCAGTGTTTGATACACAACTTCTTGAGACGGAGGGGTGTTCAAAGTACCCAGAAAATAGGACGAGAGACAGTTTAAGCAATAGGTAATCCGGTCATTGTAATACTTATTGACGGTTTTATTCTCCTCTTCTTTTTCATTTTCCTCCTTTTCTTCCTCTCTCTGTCGCTTCCCCCCGGAGGCCTCTTCTTTCCCGTTGTGATTATGATCCCAGTACTTGGTCGCCAAGTTGTACATGCTGGTGGCGTACGTCGTCAAACGGTCGTGCTCCTCCGTTGACTGGAGCGCCTCCTGCCAGAGCTTCACCTCTTCCCCAAACGCGGTGCTCGGAGGCGCACCCGTCTTGCCGTCAGAACGTGACGGGTGGAGCACACGTTGTTGCAAATGAAAGTGCTGGTCCTTGATGACGGAGGCCCATTGCCGATGTTCCGGCTGTTCCTCATTGTTCTCGTCCCCAGATTTTTGTTCCATCGTTTTTTTAACTATTCTGGTGTACGGTAGAAAAGGAGAGAGAAGGCTACATTAGTTGCGTCAGTAAGTAGAACAGTTCACCGAAAAGTAAACCCCCAAAATGGAGAACAGGAAAAGAGGTAATGTTTTAGGTTTCTCTTTATAATTGGAACGAGGAGTTACAATACAACGATGAGGTCTATATGAAGAAGAAAAGGTGCAAAGAAAAGAGAACTATGTTCGCTCACTTTAACCTTCTGGATAATCGTCGCCATCGAAGGAGTCACAGATTACCTCCAAATCTTTGCGATTCAAAAGTTGCTGGACTCCCTCCTGAGCTTGAACCGTGCCGCACACATTAATCGTCTTGAGAGATTTGATTTTCGCCAGGATGTTGGCGTCCGCGATAGCGGTTAACTTCAAATCTAGCTCCTCCAACTCCGAGCACTCGACCAGATGGGCCACGCCATCGCTGGTAACACCGGTCTTTGCACAGAATATACGCTTAATCTTGGGGCATGTGCTGAAAACATTAATGGTGGAAATGCACATGCTGCCAGAGAGGATGACGGTATCCAGAGCTGGGAGGTTCTCCAAGAACATGAGCGAGAAGTCCGTGAGAGAAGAACCGGGTGCGTCTAGCACGCGTAAATTTTTGTTGCCGGATAAAAATGAAATGGCTTCTATCTGAGACTCCGCCATGCGGAACAGTTCGATGTTGGCACAAACACTGAGTGACGCCAAACCCTCCCCGCTATACGCCCCAGAGACATCGACGAATCGAAGGGTACGTATTAATCCAAGGGGCTCAAAGTTGGTGACATCACTGCAGTTTTCTAAAGAGATGTACTCCAGCTTATTCAGTGAAGGGCAGATCGCCTCCAGGGTATCCTGGTGAACCGGGGTTCCCGCTACGTGAAGGGTGATCAAGCCCCTGCGCACCTCCTCCGGCACGTTGGTCAAAATGGTGTCGATGTTGGTGTTGCACAGATAAAGTTCTCTTAAGTTGGTGCTCAGGTTTTCAAACAACTTGTTGGCAGTATCATCGTAAACGTTACAGCTCTCCACATTGAATACCTCAAGAGAAGCGGCAGTCTCTGGGGCAATGCCGTTCAGGTTGGATAGCTTGTTGCAGGAGCGAAGGGTGAGATGCTTAAGATTGGGGAGCAACAAGCCGTTCACACCGTCTTGCTCCAACGGACAGAAGGCCACCTCCAGTTTCTCCAGGCTCTGTGCCCGCTTCGCCTCGCTAATGGAAGTAATGCTGCGGCAAGAAATAAGCTCCAGTTCTTTCAGGTTGCTCAGCGCACCGAGGTGTTCGAAAAAGACGCTGTCAATTTGCGAATGGTGCAGCGCCAATTTCGTCAAACCACTGGCCACCACCGCGTGGTAACGGCTCAGCACCTTGGCGCTGAATGTGCGGAATTTTCGACCGATGGGGGAAATGGAATACAATTCAAAGGCGCTCTTTCCACTCTCATCCTCTTGGGCGTTGAATAAAACGCACTGGCCGTAACGCGAGAGAAGGATCTCCTTGTGCTCAGCCCATGGACTGGCGGAGCTTTGGACGGCACTTCGAAATGGGTGGGAAACACACCGCATTGCGGTCAAGGTGCGACGGTTGTAGGGGATATACTTCATAATGTCATGCAACAGCTCTTTGCTGTCGATATCACCCGTAAAGGGGCCTTGCACCGACTGGGATAGCATTATTAAATTGAGAAAACACTAAATAGATGGACCTCAAACTATGAAAAGGGAGTGGGAGGGGGGGAGAAAGGGGAATCGGGGTGGTGATACGTTGCGTTAGCTGGCGAAACACAGGAAGACGAGCCACAAAAAAGGAGGCAAAAAAAAAAATACATGTGGATGCGGTTACTGAACAGATGGGTAGAAAATTTGTTGCAGCCGATTCAGCAGAGGCGTTTGCTGACCGGCCTCGGTGCAATATCGCCTTAGAATATTTTCTATTGAGATGTACTGCATGTATAGATGATCTCGTTCCTCCAAAATGGCACCAAGATCCTGCAGCGAAACGGACCGGTTTGCGGGAGGGATGTAGTCGGGATTCGTCAAATACTGTTCCACCTCCTCCCGTGGCTGGAAAACAACGTTGGGGCTGCCGGTCAGGTTGAACTGGTGAAGCTCGTGCGCATTGAGAACGACGGCCTCCACCTCTTCCACCTCCCGGCGCAGAGAAACCAATCTGTCTTTTTGGCTTTCTACCACTGATATCGAACCTCCAGGGCCGGCGTGCGCGGCGGAGGGCCTTCTGTGAACAACGGTCGTAACCTTCCGGTCATCACCGTCGTTGGGGTTAGAAGTGTTGGTTCTAAATTCAGGGGTAGAGGCAGCCGGACTGCGCTCCAGAGGGGAGGCTGAACTCCGCGATCTCCTCGTGCCGCTCGATCTATTTTCCCTGGTGTTCGCACGGGGTCCGGCGCTGCGGGAGGCAACCCGGGATGGTTTTGCTGTCGCTGTTCTCCTCGTGGGTTCTAAAGGGATGTCGTGCCGAGGGGAACGCCGCGGTGAAACAGAGGGGTCAGTGGGGATGACCCCATCGTCGTCGTCGTCATCCGAAACGGTGAGATTGCTCTGACGGCGTCTCTCCCTTTCCAACAGCTTGACGGATCGTGTTAGCTTAACCCCTTCCACTTTGCCGGGTGAAGAGGCGGAATGCGCTGTGCTTGACAACGCCTGCTCCGAGTAACTTTCCAACACCTTGGTCATAAAGCCGAACATCCATTCCAAAAATTTCATGTGATCCTGGAGCTTTCCCGTTGCTAACCTTTCATCATCGATCTCAGTCGTAAATTTTTCGGGAATTGAATAAAGAAGAATATCTTGAAGAATGCGACTATTTTTCTTGCAAACAGAACGGACCAATCTGGAGTCCCTCTGAGAATCTATGTTTTCACAAACATCAAGTGTGGCGCGCAAGTCCAACTTTTGTATGGCAGTTGAGGCTTTGTCCGACCTCTCTATATATGCAGGGGCTTCCGTGTGGTTATACGTGGCGCAATTTTCAGCAATACGACGGATGGCCGCCTCTATTATAGTACAGTACGCCACGCAGTCCCGCAACGATTCAACCGCAGGATATTCTGTTTGGCAGAGGCTATTAATCCAAAACAGATATTCGCTCCTTCCTCGGGGTTTGTCTAGTGAGCGGTGCATTTTTGACACTACGTAAAAGGAAAACAACAGGGAAAGAAAAAAAGTGGTTGGAGCGTCAGAAACCAGCGGACACAGAGGAAAGAGACAAAAAAAAAAAAAACACTTGTATTGCACACTTGTTATTGATAGGCAAGCAGGGAAGCGCAATTACGCGAAAGGGTCGAAATCAGGGACAAAATCATCGTCAGAATCGCTACTGGTCACAGGTTTTGGAGGACGGTTGATATTTTCTTGTTGAGCATCATTCAGTGCTAACGGTGAATTTTCCGGTTCTGCTTCGGGGTTACCCGTCGAATTTGCTTCAGATTGTTTATCGTTGTCCGATGGAATGAAACTCTCCTCGGCCAACGTATTGCGAGACGCCTGGTCATCCATCCCTGTTTCGAGAGGCAGGTCATTGGTACCGACTGTGTTGACGGTATTTTCGTGCTCGCTGATACTCTTAAACGATCGGACTTCTTCGCTGCTGCTCTCCGGTTTAGCCGGTGAAAAGTCATGATGTGGTGGGTTAAAACCGTAAGAATCAGCGGCATCGGGTGTTCCACCGTCCTCCGAAGGGGTGGTCTCATGGGAAGGTTCTCTGGTGTGGCGCTGTTCATCCGCGGGTAAATCGGTGGGATCCGCGTCGTCCCCCGTTTGGCACTCCAGCGTTTTCTCCAACGCCTTCGCTTCCTTTAGAATACGAATGGCGGAAGCTTTATCACCCATCTTGAAGAAAGCGAGAGATTCATTTCTCTTTGCGCGTATCAGCTCCTTAACATCAGCGGAACTCGTCTCATTGCCGTCGTCAGTATTGTCGGGGAATGTCTCCGAGGTGTGGTTGGACGCCGATACGGTACCCTCAGATCTATTATCTACACCGTCCAAGTTATCCCTCTCCTCGCTCTCCGACTTCTCGCTTTGAGTTTCAACATCTCCGAGGCTCGTCTCTGGCAAAGCATCGGCTTCACTGAGTCGCGACTCCACAATCCCGTCGGTCAATGGCGCCGCAGATTCGGCATTATTCGTCAACTGAAAAGGCTCCTCGGTCATCGGTTGTGGCGCCTCAGGTAAGACAGAAACAGAAAACTTCAAGTTGGTGAGGCGCTCAATCAGGTCATCCAGCTCCGCCTCATCAACAGAACTTTCCAGCCGTCGAGGGTCAGCCAGGCGTCCCGAAGCCAAAGAATTATACGCCTCCAGACACTCACCGTATAAAGTGACAAGATCCGTCAAACCGCAAAATTTCTTTACTTCCATAGACGCCAGCAATTCGGAGCGAACCGAATCGATGAGGGCAGCGTTCCATTCTAAAGAGGAACCAACACGACCGCCGTCACCGGTGGTGGCGGGAAGACTGTTTTCCCCGCCTGACACTTCGTTTCCGATAACAGGTTGGTTTTGCGCGAACCACAGACAAGACTCGAGAACACCGTTTGTGTAGTTTAGCAGAGACTCACCGCATTCGCGTTGTTGAGACAAAAAAATGTCAAATGTTTTGCCGATAACGTCTTCGGCGCCGCTTTTGCCGCGCGGAACGGTCTGGTATTTCTCGCTGCTTTTTAATTGCTCAATTTCCCTCTTTTGAGATTCAAGTTTCTCGTTCATGCTAGTGAAGAGGTCGGCTCTAATGCGCTCAATATCATCAAAACTTCTCTGCCGTTCGTTCTCATAGTTTTCTTGTTGAACAATGTAATTTTTGTACACATTGATACGCTCCAACAGACGCGCTTCCTGTGGGTCTGGGTTGTTAATGTGTATAGGCGGGAGAGACATGATATCGTGGTAGGATTTTACTCCGCCATGGATTTGTTTTTCTGCCTTCTTAGAGGATAAATCAGCCAGTGGACTCCCCACGGTACCGTGGGAATGCCCCACATACGGGTGAACGACATTCGAACTGCCGACCACACGGTCCGGCACACTGGGTTTCGGTTGTTCCGCTGAGGGTTTGGGCGAGCTCTGCCGAAGTTCGTTTTGGGCTTGGATCTTTTGTTGGCCAGCTTGCCATCGGATAATCTGAGTCATTTCGGCCTCAAGCTTCTGCAACTGCTCCCGCAATTGGACATTCTCCGCCGCCGTCTCGTCCCTCATTCGCTCCGCTTCCTCCGCTACTTTCCCTTGGGCTTGACTTTGTCTGATCAAGGATTGAACAAAGGCGTCATCTCGATCGGGCGCCCGCGCCGTGGTGTTTTCTGCAATTGTTTCCCTTTGTTTCAGCTCTGAATCGTGTTGCGAAACAATAGCGGTGTAAAATGTATTTACTTCAGACAATTCTCTAATTTTTTCCTCGAGGTCTGAGATTTCTCCCTTCGTTGGTCCTCTACTATCTTCTTCTGGTCGAGATGGTCCGAGGCGACTTCTCAGGCCATCTATTTCCTTTAACAGGGTTCCGATAGTTTCCTCGTCAGTCGCGCACTTTTCAGTCAATAAAATACTTGCTGTTTCAGCGCACCGAGCTCCGATTCCTTTCCATCATTAGAGTCCTTCAACTCCCGAACCTGGTGACGAAGATCTCTCGCTATTTCTATCAGTTGCTCGCGGGTGGCCTCGCCCGCTTTGACGCGTGACATATCAAATGTAATGAATTTCTTTACACAGAAAGGGAGATTGAGAAAATTAACAAAATCACTAAAGAAAAAAAACAATTTTTATTTTATCCCATTGAATATGTGGAAATTCCACATTAGATTTGTGTACACAGGTGAAAAAAAAAGCTGTGAATGGCGTTTTGAGCTTTTTTAATAAAATCTTGTAAAATAAATAAAAAACAACAATGTCATGGCTCGGTATGAAAAAAAAAAAAATTAGCAAAATTAATTGTCAGTCGGTTAACTGGTATCGACAATAGGATAGGTGGCACCCGTAAGGATACCGCACATGCCACAGACCCATTCAATATCCGGGTCACCGTCACAGGCTGATCCAGAGTGAGCGTCCACATTCCATCCGCACTCCGGCTTGTCGGTTTTCAATAAACGCATGTAACCGTTTTCACCCCACCGAGGTCCCCACGAATTTCGAATAATCCAATAATCCTTCCCGGAGGCAACATCGTGGCCATATCCGACCAGCTGAACGGCATGATTTTGGGTAATATTGCGTCCATAATCGCAGCCGTCGAAAATTCCACCAGCGTAGCTGTGCCACCCGTTAGCGGCGACGCTGACAGCGATGGGACCTTTGAACGCTACGGCGTCCATTAGAGCAATTTGATCGTCCTTCTCAACTTTCACATAACCTGAAACTTTGGCAATTTTTTCTGCCGCGGGAACTTTGCAAGTCCCGGACGCACCGTAATAAGACGTGTACGGATAAGCCCACTCCTCGACGAGGCCGCCTGCCTCTGCAGCGTAATCAAACGCCAATGATTCCACAGACCCCCCGCAACCCCCGGAGCCGCCACAATGATGCGGGTTTGGTGTGCAGGAAGTGAGCTGCTGTTGACTCAAAACGTGCAGATTACCTGTCGCGATGGCCCAATGAGACTCGATGGCTTCCACGGCAGAGTGTGCCCAGCAGCTCCCACAGCTTCCCTGGTTTTTTACAGAGGTGAGAACCGGGGGATTTCGAGTGCGATAATCAACCTCATGAGGAAGAGGGTGTGAAGAGGAAATGTGCTTTAGACCGCCACTTTTTTTCGAAGAAATTCGAGAGGAGCTGATTTTTTTAATTTCTTCGTCTGTCCAGTCAGACATATGATTTATTCCCATGAAATAGGAATGCTTTTCACTGTTATGGCGAGCGATCTCTTCCACGCGATTTTCAAAAATATTTTTTCGCATAGCATACTCCTCCTCACTCGCATAGGTTTTATCGAACTTTTTCAGGTACTCCTCGAACGAAACGGATTGGTCAACACTGAAGCCATTAGCAGCCGTTAAAAATAACAAGCTTACGACAAAAATGAAATATAACTTCATTATTAATTTTGAGGGGAAAAAAATTAGAAAAATCTGATTTCTTAAAATTCCTATATAGGGGGGAAAAAAAAAAGGTAAGTAAAAATAATTATCAATAAACACGAAAATGGGGGAAATAAAAAAAGAAAAAAAAGGAAAACAAGGAAAACAGAAAAATAGAAAAATTAGTGGTTTTCTCAACTGGATAAATAAGGAGCCCACTCTCGCGGTTATTATCCTTTGGAAACAAAAAAATAAAAAAATAACGTATATTACAAAAGCATGCGAATAAATCTACTTGGCCCCGTTGAGAATGGCCACTGATGCTATAAGCTGGTCTAGCTGAGAGCGGAACTCGTCTATTTGTCTATTTTTTTTGTCTAGAATTAATTCCATCTTTTCTTCCAAAACATTTTTTTCCAGTTGGGCAACGCGGCGCGCCTCAATGATTTCAACAGCCGCCTGCTTCTCCCTTTCGATACAACGTCTTTCCAAATATCTTAATTTATCGCTGACGGAAAGAAGAAAATCTCCCGTTTTCCCGCTTTCACTGATAAATTTCAAATTTTGTACTAGTTCTGTTGGGTTGTATGCAGAGCCCTCTATTACTTCCTTCATTTTCATTTTGTGAGATTCTTCCAGACTATGGAGCTGTTCGTCAAATTTTTGGCGCATCTCAAAAAGGTCTTTCGCCGATTTACTCTGTAATTCAAATATTTTTTCTTCATATTTTGATTTTATCTGCAAGAGTTTTTCGTCGAATAAATTTTTTTCTTCCTTGAGAATACCACATTCAGTTTCCAATTCCTTTATTCTATTTGAAAGTGTCATATTTTCATGCTGCATATCTTTTGAGTCGTGTCTCCTGACCTCCTTGGGGGGCTCGAAAGACGCGGTATTTTCTCCAGGTTCAGCGTGAGGAGGGTTTTCAGTCGGGGCACCATAACTATTTTCGGACGCGCGCAATTTGACCTGGAGGTCAGCAATAATTTTTTCGTAATGAGATTTTAGGTTGAACATTCTTTCTTCCAAATTGTCGATCGCCGAAGAGGTGACCTTATCCTTTTCCTCAAGTGCCCTCTCCAGCACTGCGATCCTTCTCTCCAGTCTTTTTATTGTGTTTGCACTTTCGGCCATAGGTTGGCAACTTTTAATCAGTTCGGGAATGCTATTAGGATCCTTCTCATTGGCCTGAGATTTAAGCTCCTTTATATATTTTTTTAAAGAATTAATTTCATCCACATAATGTTTGGTTTCTTGGCGAAATTTACCTTTTTCGTTCAATTCTTTGTGGAGCTGAGCAATTATCTTTTCCTGCGATTTTATAACATTTTCCTGATTAGAACTGAAATCAGTATTACCCAAATAAGAAGTGATTTTATTGGACATTTCCACCGCTAACTGCTGAATTTGCTTGTCTTTCTCGGAATTATCCCGCCGTAAATCTTCTATGAGCAGCTTTGCCTCATTCAGAGATATTTTCGCATTCTCCAATTTTTGAGATTCTAATTTTAAAGTGGATATTTCTTCCTCTTTTAACTCCAGTGAAGCTCGCAAATCGCGAGTTATTTCTTCTAATTGGGCGGAAGACGTATTTTTGATATTTGCTACTTCTTGCGAGTGTAAAAGACTAAATTTAGCCTCATTGTTGGCTAACTGGTCTTCGAGTTCCCTCACCCTTTCCACAAGTTCCTTTTTCTCGCTTAAAAGACTTTCGTTGTCTTTCTGAAGGGCAGAAATTATTTTTTCCTGTATTTCAAATTCACTCGAAAGGTCTTTATTATTTTCTAAATTATTGGGTGAATGGGCAGGAGTGCCCTCATTATCGCACCGTGTATCAAGAATTGGATCCTCTTCATTCATTATTTTTTACTAATTAAACGTTAAATAATATTAGTAATAAATGCGTCCTTCAGGCAAATACAAAATATAGAGGAAAGAGAGGGAGTTTCTAAAGTTATGAGAATTAATTCAGTGAAATGAAAAAGAAAGGAAAAATACTTTCATTTTGCGGAAAGAAAAATAAATGAGCAAATAAAAGCAAAAGAGGAGGCGACACAGTTAAATTATCTGTTTATCCACCCTCCCGCGCGAGTAACTCCAAGTATCTGTTGTTTTCCTCTACTTCGGCAACTTCGTCTTGGAGTGATTTCAGTAAAATTTGATTTTCAGTGGCATCAGCGGTCAAACTGCTAATTTCCTTCTCCAGATCAGACATACAAGACAGATTTTTAGTTATCTCTGATTCTGTGTTCTTCACGCGTTGAGATTTTTTGCGCGAAATCACTTTCAATTTTTTCTATCAAACGGTCAACGCTAAATAGACTATTTTGTACAGAATTAAGTTCCTCCTTGGCATTTTTTAATTTATGTAAAAGAGTGGATTCTTTTCTTTCGTGGCTTGCTAAAAGTGATTCGAAATTCAGCTTTTTAGATTCAACCTCTGTCTTCTGCAAAAGCAAGCATTTTTCGGTATGATTCAGCTGCGCCTTCTTTTCCTGCAGAGCGAATATTTTTTCATTTAATTCTGTTCTATACAATTTCATAGTTTGAAGACTTTCCGAGGACTTGTCCGAACTCCCTGATATATCAAGTAAATTTCTTTTCAAATTAATTATTTCCTCTGAAGTATCGTTTTTCTGGGAATACTCGGATAATTTACTTTCTTCTTCCTTAATTATCATGGATTCTCGTTCACAAGATTCAGTTATTTCCGCTAACTCAGTGCTCCGGCGACGCACAAACTCCCTCAATTTTTCCCCCTCTTCCTGTAAAGCTGAAATGGCGCACCTCAATTGAGTACAAACCTCCCTCGAACTCAAAACTTCGTCTGTAACGGACTCCGGCTGCCACTTTCCGAGGCACAGGAGGAGATTTTTAGATGCGGAAATACACTTGGAAAAATTAGGCACAAGATCTTCCAAAGTATCCAAACCTGCACCCAACTCCGTCACCTCAGCAAATTCAATCATATTTCTCGATATGTTCACGGCTATTTCTAAATCTTTTGAGGGGGATTCAAAAAGGGAATTTGATTTGACCAAACGCTCCAGACCCTCTTTAATCTGAGATGAGCATCGCAAATCCTCAACAATAATCTCATCCAAATTCTCCGCAGACGCAAGCGGTAAGCCCTGTCTACCAGCTATAAGAAGGAGCGAGGATAAAATGGATTTTTCTGTCTCCAATCTCCGCTCATTAGACTTCTTCACCATGACAATACGCTCCTCCAACTGTCGTCTCAACTCAGAAACGCTCATCATTGACTACTATGGTTAAATACACAAATAAAAATGAAAAGACAGAAGTAAATAAACAAAAAAGCGGGGCGCCACGCAAAAACACAAGACGAAAAAAAATAAAAATAAATGCACACCGCCAAAACAAAAAAATATTCGGGAAATCGGGAAATCGGGGCGCCTTACCCCACGTAGCGAAGGGCCGCGCCTTTCAGCCAGCCCGCCGACGCCGCCGCCACGGCACAAAAAAAAAAAAAAAAAAACCGCCCAGAACAAACACCAACGACCCAGACTTCGGCGATAAAACCAACGACCCAGACTTCGGCGATAAACCGCTCTCCGGGGCCCCCGGGGGATCCGGGGCCGGCCTTCCCCACCACCCCGAGACCGGCCGCGCGGGGCCCTGCGGGAGGGGGGGGGTCAGGACGTGGGCACCGCAAAACAAAACCCTCCGGGCCCCGGCAAAGGTCAAAAAAGGAACAGAAAGCCAACAATAGAAAGCGAAAACAACCGCACCGCCAACAAGACCGCCGGCTCACGAGGAGCAGGAAGAGAAAGCTTTTCGGGATTTGAAGAACGCCGTCCCGCGGCGCCAAAAAGCAGCCCCACCGAACAAGCAGCAGAAGACCACAGAACACCCACGCGGATACAAACGAACGCGAAAGGAAACCGGTCCCTGGCCTGGGGAAGAGCGAAAGGGCCACTCATAAGCAAAAGAAAGGCACGAGGCACGAAGAGCCGCTCGCTTGTAAAACCCTTTGAAACACCCCGTGGTCCGGTAACAAAAAGCGCCCCGGAGGCCGCCAAAGCCACCCGCAAAGCATTGTCGAAAGAA
>AUXL01000107.1:0-20257 GCA_000482185.1 Angomonas desouzai | reverse complement strand
CCAGCACAGGTACCGTCATTGTTGTACGAAGTGCATTGTGAGATGCTGGGGACACATTTGCTGCTGTCGGATGTGGTGGAGTACTCAGCTTCGCATGAGCTACAGGTGCCGTCATTATTATAGGAGGCGCATTTGCTAATAGTGGTAACACACTTGGTCTTATCTGTAGTGAGGGAGTACCCGCTGTTACAGCTGACACACGTGCCGTCATCGGAATGTGTGCCGCACTGCTGGATGGTGGTGACACATTTCTTACCAGTGTTTGAAAGAGAGTATCCGCTGTTACACTTGGCACAGGTACCATCGTTGTTGTACGAGGAACATTGGGAGATACTCGGTACACACTTTGTGGAGTCTGCGGTGAGAGAGAAGCCAGAACCACAAGCAGTGCATTTTCCGTCATTGCTGTAGGAAGAGCACTGAGAGATGGTTGTCACACACTTGGTCTTATCGGCAGTGGTGGAGTAGCCAGAATTACAGGTAATGCACGTGCCATCACTGTTGTAGGAGTTGCATTGGGAGATGACGGGGACACACTGATACTTACTGGTGGAGACGGCATAGCCTGAGTTACAAGTAGAGCAGGTGCCGTCATCATTATAAGTCTTACACTGATTGATGGTGCTTACGCACTTTTTTCCGTTGGCGATGGGAATCTTGTTATTGTTGCACACGGAGCAGACGGAGGGGGCGGAACAGGTTTTACATCCGGAGACATCGATAGAGCAAGGCATGCATTCGGTACCGGCCTCGACAGTATATTGACTGGAAGGGATATAGATTGAAAAATAATCCCCTGCCACCTGATAGCCTGTATTGCAGAAGGAACACTTTGCTAAAACTGGCGCCAGATTCGCCTCCTCGCAGTACGCCCATTGACTTAGTTGGCCGTTCACAGACCTACAATTGGCAATTTCTACCGTTATTTGGGCGAAGGCACCGTTACACATGCAGGTGCCGTAGGTTGTGTCGTAGGTCATGGTGGTACCACAGGCGTAATGAGCGGCACACCACTGTGCATTGTAGGCAGCGCCCCCAAGACAGGATATAGAGGAGGCGAGAGGGGCACATAGAAGGAGGAGGAAAAGGAGCCATAGGGTGTGGGAACCCAAAGAGGCATAGAAGGACATACGGACCTTCATTGTGAGCGAAAGTCGAGGAGTGTATGAAAGAATGGTGTCTTTATATTTTTATACTTGCGGTGGAGAGAAGGCGAGAGGGGAAAGGAATTCAAATAACAGTCATGGCTTGATTCCTTAGAAAATAAAGAAATAACAATAAAAAACAAGAATACCTTTTTAGTATTCGGAAAGAGTTACGTGAGAAATTGAGTAGTAGATAATTTTTTTTGAAGATTGAAAAGGGAATAGGTGAAAAAAAAAGGGGAAATAAATTAGCGTCTTTGGTCTCTGTAGGGAATTATTCTTCTTACATTCTTGGCGCACCAGAATAAGAATAATAATAGTAGTAGAGAAAGAAATGATATTACATAAGAACTTAAATGAATGGTTCCAAGCTGTCGTACTTCTAATGCGAGAAGTCGGTCCACAAAAAAGAAGCGAGACATTAATGGTTCGATAAATAGTTAGTGTTTTGAGAAAATTTGTACATCTTAGGTTCAATGAATAAAATGAAAAAAGAACGAATAAAAAATAAGAAGAGCGCGAAAAATTATAAAGAGATAAATAATATTTTTATGCTTTTATTTTCATTCCATGAGTGTTATCGGGAGAATTAACGGCTCTCCTTGCCGCCAGCACCAGAGACGGACGACCACTCACTGTCACTCATCGAAGAAGTCATTGACACTGAATAGGTCGAAAGTTCTTCTGCCGGTACGGTGGGAGACCACAGGGACAGCTGTTTGAGGGGAGGAGGGGTACCTTTCATATTATTGTTCGGTTCGTCATAGGAGAAAACCATTCCTTCATCATTCTCGTTATTCGTTCTTTCCTTCTTCCAGGGCCGAAGTATGAGCACGATAACTGCCGCGACCACCACCGCAGCCCCCAGTCCCACGATCAGCCACACCCACCACGGAATCCCGTTTTTATTCTTGTCCTTTTTGCTGTTTTCGCACGGGGCACCCGCGGTACAGTTGGTGCACTGACCGTCGGCTTGGTAGGCCAGGCACCCATCAATGCCAGGGACGCAGTGAGCGCCGTCGGCGGTGACGTTATATGTCTCATTGCAGGTGGCACAGGTGGTATTATTAGTGTGGGAGGTGCACTGAGGGATGATGGGGACGCATTTGCTGCTGTCGAGGGTGGCGGAGTAATTAGTGTCACATGAGATACAGGTGCCGTCATTCTCGTAGGAGAGGCAGTGAGGGATGATAGGTACACATTTTGTTTTGTCTGGTGTGGTAGTGTATTCATTATCACAGGTGAGACAGGTACCGTCATTGTTGTAGGAAGAGCACTGGGAGATGCTGGGGACACATTTGCTGCTGTCGGATGTGGTGGAGTATTCCGCGTTGCAAGAAATACAGGTACCATTGTTGTAGTACGTTGTACACTGTGGGATCGTTGGGACACACTTCAACTTGTCTGTGGTGGTGGTGTAGTCAGGGTTGCAAGTAGCACACGTGCCGTCATCGGAGTGGGTCTTGCACTGTTGAATGGTGTTGACACATTTTTTACCAGTGTTGGAAGTAGAGTATCCACTGTTACACTTGGCGCAGGTACCGTCATTGTTGTACGAGGCGCATTGATTGATGGTAATTACACATTTGCTGTGATCCGTAGTCGCGAAGTATCCGGGGTTACAATTTTCACAGGTGCCATCACTGTTGTAGGTGTAGCATTGTGAGATGACGGGTACACACTGATACTTTGTGACAGAGACGGCGTAACCAGGTATACAAGTAGAGCAAGTGCCATCGTCATTGTACGTATTGCACTGAGGGATGGTAGGTACACACTTCTTTCCTTGCATTATAGGTGTATTAGCGCCACTGCAGACAGAGCAAACGGAGGGGGCGGAGCACCTAGTGCACATTGCAATATTGACGGCACAGGGCCAACATTCCGTAGAGAAGGCGATAGGGAAGCCTGGAATCACGGAGACTCTACCGGCCTGTTGATAGCCAATGGAACATGCTTCGCATTCGGCGAGGACCGGACTGAGATCAAATATTTCACATGGCATTTGATTTGTGTTGTCGAGGTAGTCGGTACAACCGGGGATGAGATCCTTTCTCACAAGGGAAATTTGTCCATTACAGATACACGCCCCGTCATCTTTGCTGTAGTATAAGGAACCGCCGCAGCTTTGATAGCGCTCCGCGCACCATTGGGGTGTGTACGTGACACTGGAGAGACAGGCGGGCTCCGCTAGCGGAGAGGAGATGAGGAGAAGGAAAAGGAGCCATAGGGTGTGGGAAACCAGAGAGGTGTAGAGAGACATACGGGTAAATTTGCTGTAATTTGAAATAGGAGAGTGAGTAGGTATGATGCCTTTTTGTTTTTATTCTAGCGAAAGAGGACGAGAGGGAAAAAAAATTTAAAGAAGCTTCTTGTTTTTCTTCCTCAGAGAATAAAAACCAGAAAAAATAAAGAGAATACCGTCTTTTAATTTCGGAAGGAATTGCATGGAAATAGTTTAAAAGTTAGGAACGACACGAGTGGAAAAGGTGATGAAACGAAAAGAACTAAGAACATTTGTAGGTATAAAATTGTGTTACATGAAGAGTGTAGCTTGTAAAAGAAATCGTCGTCGTAATTAAAGAAAAAACTAAAAAAAAGTAAAAAGAAATGGAAAAATAAAATAAATCTTTGCTTTTCGCTCAAAGGCCAAAGTAATTTTGAAAAAGTGTTGGAACGCCGTCGGGTCCGGGAAACTTCAGTACCACTTTGGCATGGGATAAGTACATTTTCATCTACAGCTCAAAAGACCTCCAAAGTGTCCTTGTCCTTTAAACTGCCGTGGTTAGCCCGACGGTGTTTCCGCGTGCGAATCGGAGGGGTGAGTATCTCCTCCATTTCCACAGCTTCGTCAAACGGAACCACTTCATCTCGACTAGAGGTAGGGACTTGGTTTCCTTTCGCGAATTTGTTGTTTCCCTTTTCGAGAGGGGAAAGGGGGTTACGGTAGTTGTATTCCTTGCGAGAGTACAGCGAAACTACCTCACCCTTTGTCTTGCAACACCACACAATGCCACCGACAATGAAGGAGATGGCAATGATGGCGCCCACCACGATGATGAGGTACAGCCACCAGGCCAGTCCGTCTTTCTTCTTTTTCTTTCCATCATTGTTGTCACCCGTTGCATAAAAGTATTCATCGCACTGGACACCGTTCACGCTGCACCGCTTACACGTCCGCTCCACGCACGTCACGCACACGCCGTTGTCCGACACACCCATGTTGTCCTCGCAGGCGGCACAGTGCTGGTTCCTGTCGCAGCTCGTGCAGTTGGCGAGGTCACAGATGGCGCAGGCGGTGCCGGAGAAGGTGTGATTGTACGGCGGCTGACAGGTGTGGCAGGTATTGGTGGCGTTGCACAGGGCGCAGCCCTCCAGCTCGCAGCGCACACAGACAGAGCCGTACAGGGTGTAGGGGGAGTCGCAGGCGACGCAGGTGCCATCATTGTTGTAGGAAGAACACTGTGGGATGGTGGGGACACATTTGCTGCTGTCAGACGATTGAGCGTAATCGTTGTCACAGGTGGTACACTTTCCGTCGTCGGAGTGAACCTTGCACTGAGGGATAGTTGTGACACACTTCTTAGCGGTCTGTGTAGCCGTGTAACCTCCGCTGCAGGAGAGGCACGTTCCGTCGTTATTGTAGGAAGTGCATTTATCTATAGTAGAGACACATTTAGTCTTGTCCACTGTGATAGCGTAGTTGGCGTTACAGTCAACACATTTACCATCGTTGCTGTAGGAAGTACACTGTGGAATAGGGACGACGCAGGCCTTACCAGTGTTTGAAAGAGAGTATCCGCTGTTACACTTGGCACAGGCACCGTCGTTATTGTAAGAGGAACATTGGGAGATACTCGGCACACACTTTGTGTTGTCCGTTGTCTTGTCGTATCCGGAGGTACAAGTGGAGCAGGTGCCATCGTCACTGTAGGTCTTGCATTGACGAATGGTGGTTACACATTTTGTGCCTTTGGCGATAGGAGTCAAACCCGAAGAGCACTCGGAGCAGAAGGAAGGGGCGGAACAGTTTTTACATCCGGAGACATCGATAGAGCACCGCATACATTCCGTAGAGAAGGTTATGCCTGATCCTGGACGGGTGGTTAATGTACCGGACTGTTGATAGCCAGGGAAACATAAAAAACATTGACCTAACACTGGACTGGCGTCAAACTCCCAGCATGCAACTTGTCCCATATAGCTGAACTTTCCTTTACAATTGGGGAGGAGACTGTCTTTTAGAATGGCTCTCTGTCCATTACACATACAGGCTCCTTCGTCTTTGTCAAAGATAAAGGTACTGCTGCAGGGTGTGTAGTGTTCTGTACACCATTCGGGTGTGTACGTGACACTAGAGAGACAAGGGACTGTCTTCGCTAGCGGAAAGGAGATGAGAAGGAAAAGGAGCCATAGAGTGTGGGAACCCAAAGAGGTGTAGAGAGACATACGAACCTTCATTCTGAGCGAAAGTCGAGGAGTGTATGAAAGAATAGTGTCTTTATATTTTTATACTTGTGGTGGAGAGAAGGCGAGAGGGGAAAGGAATTCAAATAACAGTCATGGCTTGATTCCTTAGAAAATAAAGAAATAACAATAAAAAACAAGAATACCTTTTTAGTATTCGGAAAGAGTTACGTGAGAAATTGAGTGATAGATAAAAAAGTTTGAAAATTGGGAAGGGAATAGGTGAAAAAAAAAGGGGAAATAAATTAGCGTCTTTGGTCTCTGTAGGGAATTATTCTTCTTACATTCTTGGCGCACCAGAATAAGAATAGTAATAGTAGTAGAGAAACGATATTTTAAAGAACTTAAATGAATGGTTCCGAGCGGTCGTACTTCTAATGCAAGAAGTAGGCCTGTAAAATAGAAACAAAACATTAAGGGTTCAATAAATAGTTAGCGTTTAGAGAAAATTTGTACATCTTAGGGTCAATGAAGAAAACTAAAAAAGAAAAGAAAAATTAAAAGACAGAAGAGCGTGAAAAATAAGAAAGAGATAAAATAATCTTTTTGTGTTTCTATTTGCATTCCATGAGTGTTATCGGGAGGATCGCCGGTTCTCCTTGGCGCCAGCACCAGAGATGGATGACCACTCACTGTCACTCATCGAAGAGGTCATCGACACCGAATATGTCGAAAGTTCTTCCGCCGGCAACGGTGGAGACCACAATGTCTTTTTGGTGAGAGGGGAAAGAACTCCCGGACCATTGTTAGAGTCGTAGGAGTAAACCACTCCCTCATTGTTTTCGTAGTTGGTTTTTTTCTTCTTCCAAGGCCGAAGTATGAGCACGATGACTGCCGCGACCACCACCGCAGCCCCCAGTCCCACGATCAACCACACCCACCATGGAATGCCGTTTTTATTTTTGTCCTTTTTGCTGCTGCTGTCGCACGGGGTACCCGCGGTACAGTTAGTGCACTGACCGTCCGCTTGGTAGGCCAGGCATCCCTCAATGCTGGCGACACAGTGACTGCCGTCAGAGGTAACGTTGTGTGTCTCATTGCAAGTGGCACAGGTGGCGTTAGTATTGTAGGAGGTGCACTGAGGGATGCTAGGGACGCACTGAGTACTGTCTGAGGTAGTGGAGTAATTGGCGTCACATGAAATACAGGTGCCGTCATTCTCGTAGGAGAGGCAGTGAGGGATGATAGGGACACACTTGGTCTTGTCTGGTGTAATAGTGTATTCGTTATCACAGGTGAGACAGGTGGTGTCGTCGGAGTAGGAAGTACAATTGTCGATAGTAGGGACACATTTCTTGCTGGTGTTTGATTTAGTGTATCCACTACCACAGACAGAACACGTACCATCGTCATTGTAGGTGCCGCATTGGTTGATAGTGGTGGTGCACTTTGTGCCTTGTGCGATAACTGTGTAACCGTTGCTACAGGCGGAGCAAACAGAAGGGGCGGAGCAATTAGTGCACTGAGGGATACTGACAGAGCAGGGCCAACATTCCGTAGAGAAAACTGTGGAAGGACTGTTATAGACAACCACTTCTCCGGCTTGTTGATAACCATCAAAACACTTCATACATCGGGCTAGTACTGGACTGTAGTCAGCACTGTCACATGGCAATTGACTTAAAGCGGTAAGTGGGGTTTTACAACCGGGGATGAGGTCAACTTTAAGACGGGCATATTGCACCCCACAGAGGCAGGTCCCATATTCTTTGTAGTAGTAAAAGTCATCGCCGCAGGGTTGGTAGCGCTCCGCACACCATTCGGGTGAGTACGTGAAATAGGAGCGGCAGACGGGCTCCACTAGCGGAGAGGAGATCAGAAGAAGGAAAAGGAGCCTTAGAGTGTGGGAACCCAAGGAGGCATAGAGAGACATGCAGGAGACTTTTTAGTGATTTTAAATCAGAGAGTGTGTAGGAGTAATATATTTATACCTTTACACTATTGATAGAAAATGAGAGAGAAAGTGTGTAAAAGCCAGAAAAAGAGCAAAAAGTGTAAACCTACCAGGATGAAAAGAAAAGGTCGTCCATGAAAAAAAAAAAAAAGAGTATTTTATAGTGTTATCTTAAACTTTATCATTATTATTATTATCTCGAAGAAAAGAAAAATAGTTCGCCTAACATAAAGCAAAGTCAGGGGACCTCTACCGTGGCTTACTGCTGTTTGCACTCCTGCTGGTCCGCCCCTCCGCGTCCACGGCCACGACCGGCCGGCGCACCGCCTCTCCCGCGGCCGCGCTGGACCACACCGCCGAACTGTCCTTCCCCTTCGTCATCGTCATCATCATCGTCGTCCTCCTCGTCATCGTCGTCGCCCAAACCGAGGCCGCCGAACTGCTTCATCAGCTCCCTCGCGATGCGCTCAATATGCCTGCCGCTATAGCAAGAGGCGGCCTGAGGGATCACCTGTTCACTGAGCACCTGCGCGAGCTCCACGTCCATCTCCACCTCTTGATCGAGAAAGTCGGGATCGTCCTCGTCGTCGTCGTCGGAGACCTCCTCGCCGTGGTCCAGGGCGAAGGACTTGGGACGCTTAAAAAAGTTAAAGAAGGACATGCACTTCTCTTCCTTGGTGACGATACGCATTTCCTTTGTTTTTTTGTTGCGTTGCTTCTTTTCCTTGAGAATAACGGTGAGGTTTTTGTCAGGGGAAATCCACTCAATCTTGTCGCCGGTGACGTCCTCCACCTGGTAGTCCTCCTCGTACTCATCAAACACCATGTGATACGTTTTAGTCAGCGTCTTATTGGTGAAGTACTCATTAGGACCAAAGGTGAAGACCAGAGAGAAGCTCCCTGGTTGACCCTCCACCGGGACGTTCTCAATGTTCTGGAGGTGAAGGAGAGCGTCGGCATCGCGCTCGGAAATGGTATCGGCGATCTCGGTCGTACCTTTCAGGGCCCCCAGCCAGAACCCAGGGACACCGCCATGGGGGTCCTCTGCGGCCTTTCGGAGGGCCTCCTCCGCCTTCTCCGCCAGAGGGTCCTTCACCTGCACTCCCTTCTTCTTTTCCGGCTCTTGCTCCTCCGTGGCATCACGGCCCTCCTTCGCCAGCATCTCCTTCGCCTTCTGGAGCTCCTCCTCGGTGATGTCCTTTTCTCCAGAGACGATTTCCTTGCGGCGGGCCAGAAGGGGCTCCACCTCCGTCCGTACCTCTTCCTCCAGGCGCTGCTGCTCCTCCTTGAAGGCCTTTCGCTTCTCACGGAACTCGTTCAACAGACCCTTGAGGGCGTAGACCTGGCGGCGCTGACTCACGGAAAGGTCCTTGAGGAACTCCAGGAGGTCGACCAGGTCTTCCTCATCGTCGTCGCTGTCGTCGGAGTGGTTGGGGGCGGGGCGAATATGGGGGTCCACGTGATGAGCCTTAGGTGGCATGTTGGGTGGATGGAATAGGGTGTATTCTTTATAGAAAAATATACTAAAAAAGAAGAATGTAAGGGAGGAAGCATGATAAACCACAAAAGAGGAGCATTCTTTTAAAAGAAAAAACAGTGAGACAACAATAAAATTAAAATAGTGAAAAGATTTTCATGGATGAAAATATATGTTCGAATTGGTTCTTTATGTCGTGCGTTCGAAACTTAATAGTTTTTGTGCAGTTCCGTCAGCTAAAATAATGCTTGAAGGTGGTGATTATATAATAAAAAGCAACAAAACCAGAGATGGTAATTAAATAGTTAATAATTTTCGTAAAATGGGCTCGGACAACAATGACACCTTCTTTACCCTGTTATCAGGGCTTTCCCGCGGGGACCTCCGGGTCGTCCAGTATGGTGACGGAGGTGGTGGTCGCCTCCTCTTCCTCTTCTACATTTCTAGGACTCCTAGTATCATTATCCACCGCCGTGTACTCCGCCTGCCCATACCCTCCGCTGCCGTTGCTCCCAGTCTCATCCTCGTCTCCACACTTTGTCCGCATTCGGCCCTCCACCGCGCCGTTGCCCTGTCGTCTGTCGTACTCTAACGGCATTCCAGAAACTCTGTTCCGTGAGTTGGAGGCACTGTCCCCTTCCTCGGCGGGCTGGGCCTCATACACCATCGCTGGTGCGGCGGCATTGGGGAAGAACATGAGAGTGGCGGCGCGTGTGCCGGCCGCCCGCGGACCCGCCTGGGCCGCCTGTATCTCCATCTCCCTCTCCCTCCGCCGCTCTCGAACCACCTGAAAAATAATAGCGATAAAGAAGAAAAGGAAGAAGAGGAGTACACCTGGCTCCCATCCGGTGACACAGGAGGTGAAGAACCCCAAAAAGAGCATACGGAATATAAAATCATTGATGAGCAACTCTCGTGTGCGCTGGTCAATCTCCTCTTGGGAGTCCTCATGGAACTGTGTCATACGTACGGCTGTCATATTGGAAAATGAAACGGAAAAACGAATTAAAGAAAAAATATATAAATATTCTACAGGAAATAAATCCTTCCAGATAGGAGTTGAAAAAGGAAGGAAGAACGTTTATTTTTCACTGTGTTATTGAAATTGAACGACAAGAAAAACAAACAAATAAAAAGGAAATAGATAAATCAAACAGTTCTCAACAGTGTGTTGTACACCTTCTGTGATACAGGAAACCCAAATTGTGAATGCTCTCGACACTCCCCCCGTTCACAAACGGGTAACAATATAATATAAGAGAAATATGAGCAACGTGGTATCAATAATAAAAAGCAACAAAAATAAGCTCGTGAAGCAATCGTTATAATCGAAAACAAAAAAAGAAAAAGGTCAATAAATTCGGTTTTGGGTTTTCGAAATATTATTTCGGTGCAGCGTCCTTCTCGTCGGTGCCGTTCACAATGACCTTCACGGTAGCCTCTTCTTCTTCTCCCGCCGTCCGCGCCACCGGTGGGCCCTCCCCCCTCACCTCTTCCTCCTTCTGTAGCTGCACGGAGTTGTCATCTAGAGGGGAGAGAGGGCTCCCTACCGCCTCTACAGGTGCCGAGAGGTACGACGCCGTGCCATACAGCTCCGCCGCCCCCTTCTCCATCTCCTCCTTCTCTCTCGCCTCCTTCTCTTCCTGACTGATCGGAGGGGGTCCAAAGAGGGTGCTGGGGGTCGCCTCGGCCTGCGGTAGGTTTCGGATGTGGACAAAATTGTTGGTGTTGGGGTTATCAGAGAGGGTGACGCCGCTGGTGACGTAGTGCGCCTGTCCGGTCTGCTCATCTTGCACCACGTAGACGGGTGTCACGGCATCGACCCCACCGGTCCTTCTCACCGGCACCCGCTGCTGTTGTTCTTCCAAATAGGCGGCTTGTAACCGTCGGTGATACACCGCCGTCGCGCAGAAAGAGGCGGAGAGAAAGATGAGCGCCATCATGATGGAGAGGACGATATTAAGGGAAAAGAGAAAGGTAAAAAGAAATATAAAAGTACTAAGAGAGAAGGCGGTGGAAATTTGACGGTGTGCGAGGACACGTCTATATTCCTCTTCGCTCTGATAGTCTGGATGAACATTTGCGTAGAACATTTTTTTTTTTTTCTAATAATAATCTTTCAACGTAAAAATAGAAAGGAGAAAAGTGAAGTCAAAGTAGTAATTAATGTACAAAAAGTGAAATCGATCAATAGTTAGTTATAGTAAACACACATTAAAGAATAATTTTGGGTAAAATATGTAAAATGCAAGAGGGTACGATTATTTTAATAGTCTGAGAAGTGAGTGGCAAATATTTGGTGAAAATAATGGAATTTGCACACTCCGGTTTCTTCTTGTGTGTGTTGTAGTTCACGGTGGAATGAAGTAAAAGTTAAAGATGCAAAACGAATATCGGTTTATCTTCCCATTCTCCATTACCACATACACTATACATCATCGCAGTTAGTGTGAAGTCTTTTTACGACTTCATCGATTAAAACAAACACAATAAAAGAAGACGCAACGAAAACAGTAAGATAAATAAAAAAACAAAGTAACTTCCTGTCTTGACTAGACTCCCCTTTCCGATGTATAAACAGAGGAACCATAGACTGAGATGGAGGGAACACGTCGTTCATAAAAGTACTCACAGCCGCGAATATTACTGGAGGTAGCGGAATCCGCGGTGAAGTCTCGCGTGGTACCCGCGCCGTTGGAGGAAAGAGTGGGAAACCACTCTCTCGTGCTGCTACCCATCGCCGCTCGTTGAATCACCGGCGGGGGTAGGGGGTAGAGGTCCTCGGAGGCGGGCTCGTTCGTGCGATAGGGATGGAAGGCGACGGCGGAGGACGTGGAGTCCGCTCCGTTTTCAATTTCCAACACACGCGGCAGTAGCACATCGCCGTCGACCACGGGAAGAACATCCGCCAAGGCCCGTCCTCCCTCTTCTCCTTCTACTCCCAGAACGGTGATGTTAGCCTCCCTCTGAGAGGCAACGGCGATGGTAATACGAGGGTCCACCGGGGGCAGTCCTGACTCCGCCGCCACCCCTGCCTCATCCTCATTGCTGATGTATCGCTTGTCTCCTTGTCTCTGACAGCAGACCGGGGGATGCTTCATGCAACAGTACACCGCTATCCCTACAAGGAGGAGGAAGAGTAAACCACCCACGATAGAGAACACAATGATGAGTATGGTAGAGGTGGGGAGGGAGCCCGAGGAGCCCCCGTGGTGACCGATATGGGTCCAATAATGATGGCTATACTTGCTCATTCTCGATGAGTACCGCAAGCTCTCAGAAACTATTCACTATTCTACCCTGAGCCTTTAACAATAACAAAGAGAGAGAGAGAGAGAGAGAAAGAAAGAAACAATAAAATATATGAAAGAAACAGTTCACCAATACCGATGCCACTTTACTTTCAAACAAATAAAGATAGGATTAACTGTTGATTATATAACACGACGCTTTTTAAATACATGATATAGTAGAAAAAATATCTTTTTGTATAAATAAAAGAGAATAATTTTTTATATAAAGTGGTATAAATGTGTAGTTATCCCTTCCGACATTACTTTTTACTCCCCCGGCAGCTGCAAAAGAAGGGCGTTGTCCTTCGTCCAAGGGTTCTGCGGCACCTGACGGTAGAAGGCGATGAGCTGCCTCTCCGCCTCGCCATAGCCGTACCGGGCGCCTACCCTCTCCGCCAGGGCCAGCCCCACCCGCTGCAGGAGGGTCTCCCCCTCCCTCTGCTGGCACACCCGCTCCACCGACAGCAGCTCCTCCCTGGTCGCGGTGACGTGGGGGGAGTGGCAGACGAACTGCACCACGTCCATGTACCACCCCGTGTGCAGGACGCCGTTCTGGAGGAGCCTCTGCAGCTCCGCGACCCACTTGCGGGAGGGGCCGGCGAGGAGGAGCTGGCATGCCAGCCGCACCTGTCGCCCGTCGCGCAGCAGACCGTGGTAGACGGCCTCCATGACGGCGAGGACGGACTGACGGGCGTGGTGCACCTGGACGCCGGCAAGGTCGAGCAGCTGCTGCAACAGGACCTTGAGGTTGATATCGGTATTCGCAGCGAGCACGAGGTCAGCGATGGCGGCGGGGTCCGTGGCGTCGTACTGGAAGAGGAGCGGCAGTGCCAGGGCGTGGCGCTTGCGGGTCTCGTCCTGCAGGGCGGTGGCGCAGAAGGCCAGCAGCCACGACGGTACTGTAGTGCCCTTTCCGCGGAAGCGCGTCAGGCGGCGGAGGAGGCACAGCTGGACGGTGGGGTCCTCGGACAGGTCCGGGTGCTGCACGACGGCGGCGAGCAGTCTCTCGTAGCGCTCATACTGCCAGCGATGGGCGAGGTGGGAGTCGGGGAGGCGGCAGATCAGCTTGGCCACGTTCCTCTCGCCCGACTGCTGCAGCGCCTCCTCCAGCGTGGCCCACACCGCCTCCTCCTCGAGGTAGTACGTGAGGGCGTGCCAGTAGGCGAGCAAGAGGTCGGCGGGCGGGGAGGGCCCCATGGCCGACTCAAAGGCTCGCAGTGCGCGGTAGCCGACGGTGGAGCGCGTCTGGGCGACTATGTGGAGATAGGTCTTGTGAAGGAAGGTGGAGGCGGTGGGGGCAGACAGCGGCTGCACCAGCTCGAGGACAGCGTCCGGGGAGTAGTGCCTGAGGCGGCGGTAGAGGGCCTTGGCGGCCTCACGGGACCCCGCTTCCTCTTTCTGCGCCACCGTCAGCAGCTCACGCAGGGAGGACTCGTCACGAAGGCGGGCCATGTCCTGGGCGAGAGACACATTGAGAGGCTTATCCCATCTGCAATAACGCTCTTGAGATACCTCATCCTTGTTGGAAAATCGTTGAAAGAGTCCATCACCTTCAAACGACGGCAGCTGACAGAGAGTTTCAAAAAGCGGTGTAAACTCCCATTGCCGTTGCTCTTTCTGCATCTTATCCAACTCAGTCAACACAGACTCGGCGTAGAGCGTTTGTTGGTTCGCTGTCCAACATACAAAGCACCTTGTGCTAAAAGAGACTAACTCGGGCTCCTCACGGCAGTATGAGTTGAAACGTCCCTTGAGTTTCACAGGTACCAAGAAAGGCTGCAGTAAGCTTCCTTTAATATACCTCATAAAGGGCTTCTGCTGAAGAACGTATCCAGTGACAACGTCGGGGTCACTTTGAATGAGTTTCTCAGTGAGAGAAAGGCTCTCAGACTGGGGAAAGTAGTCGTAAATCATGTTTAGGATTCCAAAACGGTGGATATTTTCAACATCTAACAGTTTCAAAAGAAAGTCCTTGAACTGTTTGTCTTCTTTTCCCAAACGTTTGATGAAATTGTTATCGAACTGTGGGAGGTCACCGGGGTAGTGACCTTCAGTCTGCGCCCGCTCCATAAAAATGGGTAGTAGAGAGCCCAGCAGCTTCCTGCGGGTGTCGTAGGGAATATGACGGTCTATTGTGTCATCCAGTCCTTCCGCTTTTTTGAACACTTTGTGGAACAGCGCCAGCACTTCATCGTCGCAACGTGTCACGGCAAAATGAATGAGCACCATAACAGAGTCACAGAGCGTGCCACGGGAGGTATCCGGCTTGCTGAGAATGGACGTGCACAGCTCCGACAGCGGCGCGAGGTGCGCGTCCTTCCACAGGGACAGCGGCACATGGCGGAGACCGTCCATCAGCTCTTGCAGAATGGGGTCCTGCTCGTTCTTTCGCTTGACGGCGTAGTCGAGGAAGGGCGTGAGGGCCTTGCTGAAGCGCACGTTGCGGGAGAGAACGGACATCATCTGCGAGCGGAACTCGGGCTTGGGGTCGATGATGTAGTCGGCGCCCTTCTCCAGGGCCTCCTCGTAGGGCAGAAAGGCGAGGTAGGTGAGGCGGTCGAGGGGGTCCTCCTTCAGCGCGGGCTGCTCCCAGGCGTGGCGGGCCTCGCGGTGGCGGTCGGCCTCGTCGGGCAGGTACTCCACCAGGTTGGAGGGGAGGGCGTTGATGGCGGCGCAGAGGAGGCGTGGGCGGTGGTGCTGGTAGACGTGGCGCCGCACGACGGCGGGGGCGTGGAAGTAGCCGTGGTCGCACAGGTCGGGGAAGGCGTCCATCTTGAGCAGCTCCTGGACGAGGTCCATGCGCGTGGCCAGCGCCCTCCAGGCCCGCCGCGAGGGGGAGAGGCTCACGACGCCCTGGTAGACGCCGCGGTGCTTCACCAGGTGCTCCGCCACCTCGAGGGGACGGCGATTGGCGTAGGCGGAGAGGGCCTCCTCGACGTGCGCCTTGGTGGTGACGCAGCGGGGCAGCTCTCGCGTCAGGAGGGCGAGCCCGGTGTCCACCCTCGACCGGTCGCGGCTCCCGCCCAGCGAGACCATGACCTGGCGGAGCGCGGTGCGCAGCGGCAGCGGATGCGGGGCGTCGGGGGCGGTCTCGGTGGCCAGTGTTGTCAGCTGCTCCACGATCCAGTCGGTCTGGGCGAGGGCGAGCTGGCGCAGGACGGGGAGGGGGAGGTAGGGGACGTCGGCGGGGGCGTAGGCGGCGCGGAGAACGGAGGGGCTCACGTGGCGGGCCAGCACCCAGCGGCGGGGGCCGGCGGGCTGAGAGGGGAAGGCGGCGTCGATGACGGCGGGGGCTTCCTGGGGGCGGTGTTGGCGCAGGGCGCGGCACAGGTCGTCGAGGAGGGCGTGGTGCACTGTCTGCAGTGTGTCCTGCAGTACCTGTGCGCTCGACAGGCTGGCGGTGGTGCGGAGGCACTGGAGCGCCACGTCGCGGCTCGTGTCGTGCAGCAGTCGCTGACTCACTTGTAGGATGGCGTCGCGACTGTCAGGGACAGCGGCGGAGGCACCGTGGACGGCGTAGGCGGCGAGCAGTCGGTGGTAGTGGACGGGGGAGGCGGAGAGGTCCTGGAGCATCTCGAGACCTTTGTAGTCGGTGGCGGCTACGACGGAGGCGGCGTCCTTCCCGCACTGTGCCCCCAACCGTACCAGCTGTACGATACGCTCGGGGTGGGAGAGATCTTCAAGGGGACCGAGGAAGGCGGTGTAGCGGGACACTACAGCAGTGGTCATGAGAGGTGTATAGGATAGAATAATTTTTGTTGTAGTATTCAAAAAAAGATTACTTTGAAGAAATGGAATGCCAAGAAAAGGGAGAGAGGAATGTAGACAAAAAGCAGTAACAAAGGGGGAAAGAAAAGGGTGAAATTGCTGAACCCGAGTTAGGAATATTATTTTTTGTTTTTTTTTGAACCGATAGAAGGCGTCGATGTAGCCTTTTGAAGAGATCTTAAGGGACTTTCAGTGTATGAAATTGCCGTGATGACTTCAGCGGAAACAGTACATTGTTTCAGGGGAGTGGTTCTATTATTAATAAGAGTAGTTTTATTTTTACTGTTGTTGTCGTTTTCATTGTTTATTGTTTCTTTTACAGTCTACGGATACACGAATACATTGTTTTTGTTGTTTGTGTGTATAAAGTGTTTATTTTATTTTGAAGAATAACAATTTAAATAAATAAATATGAAGAAGAAGCGCTAAATAAGTGATAAAGAACATAATAATTTAGCCAGTGATCGCAAAGTAATTGTTTGATAAAAGAAAAGTAAAAAAAAAAAAAAAAGAAAAGGTACGTCAGTAAGCGTTAGTGTTGCGCGTACTGTTGAGTGCAAACGCATAAAACTATAAAAAGTAAGAATCACCATCAAAAACGTTTCGAATTGGGTAAACTTTTCTTTTTTTGATTTTAAGAGTTTTCTCTACTTTTTGTTTTCTGATTGAGGTGTGTCAATACAAAGAAAAAAGCGGTATTCTTTATCGGTAGACTTATAGTCATTCACGTATAAAGTATGTTCGTTTTTTACAGAGCACAATGTATTGATTGTTATGTTATCGCACTTTTTTGTTTTTTTGTGGAATGTTTTAAAAGAAAAACTTTTGGTGTCTCCATACCCATTGTTTTAACTCTTCACAATCCGAAGAATGTTTTGAGAGACCACATCGGCTGCCTTTTCCATATCCTCCTTGGTGTGGTGAATGGTGGCGACCATGCGCGCGGAGTGGCTGCTGTAGGAGTAGAGAAGAACGTTTTCCTTCTTGCAGGCCTCGATAAGCTCGGTGCAGATGGCGGGGGAGGGGAGGTCGATGAAGCACATGTTGGTCTCGGGGAGGTGCACCTTCACTTGAGGGAGGTGGCCCACACGGGAGGCGATGGTGGAAGCAAGAAGGGCACAGTGCTCGTGGTCGAACTTGAGCTTTTGAAAGTGGTGTTCGATGGCATAGAGACCGGCGGCGGCAAGAATACCGGCCTGACGCATCCCACCTCCGATAAGCTTGCGGACATGGCGAGCTCTGGCGATGAAGTCAGCAGGACCGGCAAGGACGGAGCCCACTGGGGCTCCTAAGCCTTTGCTGAGGCAGACCTGCACTGTGTCATAAGGAGCGGCGACTTCGTGAAGAGGAAGGTTGAGCGCCACCGCGGCATTCCACAGCCGTGCGCCGTCGCAGTGAAGGTACACTTTGCGGGGGGCGCTGTCACAGATCGCCCTGACCTTATTGACATACTCCATCGGCAGCACCCGGCCGCCGGTGGTGCCATAGGTGTTCTCGAGGCAGACGGCGATGACGTTGGCCTTCACGATGCTGGGCGGGCGGTGTACCACCTCCCGGAGCTCTTCCATATCAGCAAAGGTGCCGTCCTCGTTGTTGGCGAGCTGGTAGGTAGAGGCACGGGCGAGGCTGCTGATGCCGCCAAGCTCCAAACGCATCACATGCGCGTCCTTGCCAATGACGATCTCCGGCATGGCAATACTCTGAGCGTGGGTCATGACAGCGATGAGGTTCCCCATGGTGCCGGAGCAGGCAAAGAGGGCCGCCTCCTTCCCGAGGAGCTTGGCGCACTCCGCCTCCAGTTTATTGCAGGAGGGGTCCTCGCCGAAGACGTCGTCGCCGACGGGGGCGTTGGCCATGACCTGTCGCATCTCGTCCGTGGGGACGGTGAAGGTGTCGGAGCGAAGATCAATCATAGTGAAAGAGACTTTGCAAGAGAAAAATGAAAAGGATAAAACTGTTACTATTTGCTGATAGGAAACAAAAGTGATGGGAAACAAAGACGAAATTCAGAGAATATCACAATGAGAAAGGAATCACACAAAGTACATTGTCTGACGGAATTGTTAGAGAAAATAGGTTTAGTGATGAAGGACTCGGTGAAAAAATATATATTAAAGAAAAACACGCTTAAGTAATATAGAGTAGTGAAATGAAATAGGTATGTACATAGGTTACAGTATTCACAATGAGAAATTATAGTGGAATCAAATTATAAAATAATTAATAAAATAGTGAAGTGAGATGGAGTGCAACTGATTGTTTGTAAATGGGTGGCGAAAGCGATTTTGTTCTGTTACTCGCCTTAACTTTTTCGAATGCAGAAAAAAAATAATGGGATGAGTAAATTTTGAGTAATTTCTCTATAAAAAAGTTTTTGTTTGAATGAAAAGCAATGTCTAGCTGGACTGGCGAGCCTCATCGTCGTCACCACTGGGTACGTAGTCCGCGGAGCCGTACACATCGGCAGAGTTACGCCTGTCTTTCAGGTAAAACCGTCTCTGCGCCCGTTTGGCCTCACTCAGCAGACGAGGATCCCGTATTAAGTCCTCGTAAGTCAAAATGGCATCCTCACCGGCGTCCTTGATAACTTCGTTGTGATGGTTTTTCACCACTAGGCCACCGACCGGGCGAGCGTTGAGGAGGTATTCACGGTACTGCTCTTCCTCTTTGGAGGGACTCGAGGGCGCGTTAAAGGTTTTCCCATGTGTCCGCAATTCATGGAGGCGATACTTGTGGACTTGTTTGAGATACTCCTTGGTGGTAGCTCCCATGACGACAAAGTTTAAATTGTACTTTCCTTCTTCTTCTTCCCCTTCGTCATTCCTTTCTTCCGTGGTTTCCTCCTGTTTTGGGGGTTCTTCCGGTTGTTGGGGTTGTGCCTCCGTTTCTTCAGGGGTGATCTCTCTATTTACATATTCTTCCTCTTCGGTCTCCGTCTTCTTTTCTTTCTTTGATTTCTTATCCTTCTTTCCCTTCTCCTTCTCCTCCTTCTTCTTACTTTCCTTGAGCGCCTTCTTCTTTTCTCGTTTTGCCTTTTTGGCTTCTTTTTTCCGTTTCTTTTCTTCCCTCAACCGTGAAAAAGTGTCTTCATATTCTCCTTCGTAGGGGGCGGAAAGGATATTCACAGCGAAAGGCTGTTCCGGTAGTTCTAACTGCGCCTCGTAGATAAGGCGGACCTCTTCGTTCACACGGTCCTTTACCTTTCGACTACCGAAGGGGTGAACGCGCAAACCAAGACGGATGTCGGAGGCGCGGGTCGTCGAGCTGGTCGAGGTGAGCCGACTGTCTGCCTCGGACGGTGAGGATTCTGTCGAGTCGGTATCGTCCTCCCCGGGGTTGGTGGTGATGTCATCCCTCACAGGAGCGGAGGCGGCGGCGGGGGAGGGGGAGAGACGCGGTAACATGAGCATCGTGCGGGATCGGTTGGCCATGGGATTCGCAAAGGCGCTACGAAGAGGGGCGGCGGGAAGAGGGGATTGCACTGGCGGGGCACCACTGTCCTCCTCGGAGCGCATGGCAAGAGCGGCCGCCACATTGCCGTGTGAGGCAGCTCGGCGGGAAGAGATGCGCATGCCTCCCGTGGAGGAGAGGGAGGTGGCGGAATGCCCCGGGCGCAGAGGGGCGGCGGGAAGGGGAGAGGGGACGGGAGAAGTGGAGGCGCTGGCCTCGCGATAGAGCTCTACATAAGATGGTGGTAGGAAAAATGGTATTGCCTTGGCTTCTTTTTTTGTCCTTTCCTTCTCCTCTGGGTCCTCTGAGTTCTTTTTGGATTTTTTACCAGTGCTATTGGTGACTTCCGTCATGGGCGGTAAGTGGGTTTACTGTCTATCTCTACTTGTGTACAAAAAAAAATGAAAGAGAGAAATTAACGAGTAGCGATAACATAAAACATATAGAAAAAAGTATAAAGAAACAGGTAAATGCAACTGAGGTATAAGAGAATGCCCCAAACAGTAAAAATATTAAACATATAAAAAAACACATATAAAAGAAAGACGACATTAATATATAAAACAATATTAAGCACAGTAAAGGACATGCAAAAAAAAAAAAAAAAAAAAACAAACAAAAAGAAATATACACAGTACGATGAGATTCGTAATAAGAAAAAAAAAAAAAAGAAAAAAGTAAAGGTTAAAAAGAAAAGAAGGTAGAGAAGGAAGTAAAGTTAAAAATTAAGTATATAATTACACACATATTAATACAGACAAAG